>VDFB02333880.1:0-19457 GCA_007258455.2 Sequoia sempervirens | reverse complement strand
AATGGAGAATACAAAAGAGAGAAGGAGGAAACATTCGACTTTACTTGAAAAATGCATCTCTCTTTTTCACGGGAAGGACACAAGTTCTCTGTTTAGGGTTTAGGACCCTCTCAAACCAATTTCGGTTGTGTGAGACCATCCCTAGTTGGAACGGATTCAAGGTATTTTCCAGAACAGGAAGAAATCAGAATTTCGCGTTTCTCTTTGGAGTTATTTTTGCTGTGTACAGGGGTCATATTTGAGGGTCAGTAACGTGTATTTGGAGGCGTCTCATCATGCACAAACCTTAGGCGCAGCCCTTACAAGACTTCAGAGTCGTTTTGGGGAAGTCTCAGCACTTGCGTGTGAAGGGAAGTGAAGGACGCGATTTTGGAAGAAGACGTCCTTGAGTGCAGCCCCTTTCCTGGGTCGTATCTGCTTGTTGAGGGCACTGTTTGGAGAAGGAACCATAGGCGCTGTTTCAAACATCAAAATGCTTCGAAAATGGTCACCATGATGCTGAACTAGAGCTATTTAAGGAGGACGAATGTGCTGGGGGAAAACGTCTGATGAAGAAGGGTTTCTAGGCGCTGATTGATTCAGTCTAACTCCTTGTGGCTTGCCCAGATCACTCCCAGATTAGAATGCTTTCAAGTTGGGACGACTATCCTCTTCAGGTCTGAACTATATCTAATACATTCTATCTTTGGGTTGGACCATGGTAAATGTGATTTGTTTGAGAATGATGTAAGTGTTGGCTGCTCTGTTTGGAGTTTCATTTCTGAAATGTACAGACTTTGGAATATACAGAATTTACATGTGTGGCTGTGTTGTTAGAGACCAGTCGGTATTATGCATCTATTCACTCAGATTGTTACCTGAGTCTTAGGAAGAGAACCTACCCTTTGGGGTTGTTAAGGAACACTTAGGAAGTTTATTTGCCATCTCAAGCAGTCACTTACCATTGTAATTTCAGTCCTTAGCTCCTGGCAGAATTGCATACAGTATATTGATGGCAAAGATAAGTTGGCTACTATACAATAGAGTCTGAATTGATACTGTGATTTCTTAGCCTTATAACATTGCCAGATTCCTTGCAGCTTGTAACCAGTGGTAACTCATTGCAATGCTTGTTAATTAGATGTTGGAGTTGTTAGTAGACCTCTTGACAAAAAGGTCTCTGTCAGCTGTAGATGTGCATTTCCGCAATAGTAGGTCATTAATATGCATTTGGAAAATGACAAAATACTTGCATTTTACTTCTATTGCATCATAAGATAACTTGGCATTCATTTTTAGCTTTCAAAACATTTTGGTGACATTCCAAACCCAAGGACAAGCAATCTGAAAGTTATATCAGACCTAAGGCAATACTCACAACAGCTGTGTGAATATATTCCTCAAGATTCAAATCAGAAAAATTACAGTCAGATTTAGCAAGGAACTTTACAATTTCAAACAAATAGACATAGCATATACCCTGGGAAAACCCTCCACTTGAGGGAGAAAAACCCAGCAACAATATATCACTTATATATTGAATATGAAATTTGAATCAACAATGTTTTTTACAATGAGGCCGATTACAAGGCCAAATGTTAGCACCAAAGCTTGATGCAATCTCAGATTATTATATTGCTCTTCCTTGATATCAAATTCAGCCTTCTTGTAAACTTCGATCTGCACTTGAAGAAATTCGCACGCCTATGATGTCGACTATGAAAATGATATGAAATAATAATAATGATTGTCAAACAGCATTGCATATATATACAAAATGAAAAGGAATCTTCTAAACATCGCGTCTCTTCTAGTTATCATGTCGGTCTTCTTCATGAATTGATGTAACTCCATAAGGGTGGCGAATGAGTTGAGGTCGGCCTCAAACAAATTATTTAACAATAATTAAATATTATATTGTTCTCAAGTGAAGCGCCTCTTCACTTTAATATCGGCTTCAATAAATTAAATAACCAATAAGGCTATATTGAATTTATTGCTTCATGAGTCGGGTGCTGGAAGTGAGGCTCGACGTTGCAACATCAACACTCCCTCTCAGCTAGGGAGGAATACTTCCAACTATCCAATGTCATGGAGTCTCTCAACATGACATCCAGAATGGCTACACCCATATGTGGAAAGAGCTCATCACGGAGTCACACAACGTGATATCAACCATCATGGCTACTCCCATGTATGGCAAAGCATATATGCACAAGTGCCCATCACAGAATCACTCAACGTGATGTCGTCATCTCATCATGGCATCCACCATGGCTACTCCCAGAGGGTGAACAAACACTGTTGGTTGAATATTTTGCAAAATTTGTGAGGTTTAGCAAAATGGTGGTTTTAGCCACAGTGTGTGAGATAAAACTCTCCTAATTAAGGGAAGGCTCCCCCTTTCCTACTAACTAAAACAAATATGGGTGTAACAACAACCTTTCCTCTTGTTTCAGGAAAGATTAACTTCTTTTCTCTTAACAAAAAAGTAGTAATAACTTTTAGAAAAACTCTTACAGCAACTCGAACATAGATTTAAGAGAGAGGAAATGAAGTTTCCTGAAAACACAAAGACTTCCGTCACTTCCTCTGGGACAGGGAAACAATTTCCAAGCACAAAGTCTTGAGAATTTGAGATCCTATCTACCCTTTTAGAAAGATAATTTAAGAACAAGTTGCAACATATAACAGCACAAAGTCTGTGAGTATAATGCATTCAAGAATCACTTAATATGGGAATTATCACAAGCACAAAGACTTATAACTCTTCTTAACTCCTAATCATAAATTAAGCTAATTTAATCCTTCAAACTTATAGCACAAAGACTATAAGAAATCAGACCAAAGTCTAATTACAATAGCTCCACAGGATCACAAGAATAATTCAGAAAATTGTATCACTATGACATAAGAACATAGTAATATCATGCAATAAGACTCAACACAAAGTCTGAAATCTCAAATGCTTTCCTTATATTTCTTGTAAATGAAATTCACATATGTAAAGCACAAAGTCTCTTTGTTGTAAATCTCTGCAAAGTTTTCTCTATTGTCAAAAGGATAGATAATTACAAAAGACCCCCTCAAGTATTTATAGAAGAAAAGTCATGAGAAAAAGGTGGGAGGATCCCAACTAACTTGAGAAATTCTCTCAACCACTAACTAACTGCAATTGACTTATTCAACATTACAAGTCCTATTATATTTTGACTTGTAATGTAATCACATGTAATTACATCTTACAAAACTGCAAGTGAAAGGAACACTTGTGATTACAAAATGTGTTTCTACATGTAACTTGTCAAAAAAAATATACATAAAGATAAAGTGTTATGAGACACTTTTATTCCATTTCAGTCCTAGCTTTGAAAGACTGAAATTTGCTGATAATTTCCTGCAACTTATCTGGATCGGGGCCTAGTGTGTTCTTGGCAACCACAATAGTCTTAAGGATTACATCAAAATACCTTATTGTTGCTTCTTTATGTTCTTCATGTACAGTTTGTATCTTATCAAGGATCATTTGATGATTAACAAATTTATGAATTGAATCCATGTTAAACTGTTTTGATTCTAGTTCTTGACGAAGATTTGCTGCTATCTCTGTAGTAATCACATCAGTTGCAAGCAATTCTCCTTTGTGATTTAGAATCCTGCAAGACACTTTCTCAAAGCTAGAAAGTATGTCCTGCTCAACTACGTTACTCATCTCTAGTGTAGCCTGAACATCTTTGATGAGGTCTTCAATAACCAATGACTTGTTTGTCTTTTTATTCAAGGGGTAAACGCTTTTGACCGGAGCTATGAACCGGATACAACCATTCAACAATACCACCCCAACGGGGTTTGAACCTTAGTGACAAGAACAACAATGCCACCTATAAACCATCATACCATGCCAATACTGGCAACCAATGACTTGTTTGTCATGAGCTCTTCAAATTCTACATATTTTTTTCTATTTGGTATTATTGAATTGCTGCATAGAATTTCTAGCTTGACTTGATCCATCTCATGCCATATTTTTAAATCTTTTCTAGGTGAATTAAGACTTTGCTTGAAAGCTTCCAAAGTCTGATTCATCTTAACTCTTGTTGCCCTAACAGTACTCAAAATATGTAATGCTTTTTCAATCACTGGCATACCTTGATCAATCAGCTAAGCTGCCCAAGAATCAACTGCTTTAGCCTTTTGTGCAATCTTCTCCAATTGCTTGATTGATTCTTCAGAGGTAAAAGAAGTTAATGGATTAACTTGCTCTAAAGAGTTTGTTATTTTTTGAATTACTGAGATGAGCTGTGAATTCTTCGCTTTAAGCTCACTTTTCTTTGCTAGTAATTCATCATATCTCTGAACCAATGAGGCTACTGAATCTGTGGCATCATGCATAAGACCAGAATGTGTTTGTTTGCCAAGCTCAACTTTAGTAAGCCTATAATCTGATAGCTGCATTTCTTCAGGTGGCTTTTCAGACAATGGTTCAGCTATCTCTATATATCTCATTTTATTTTCATCTATCACCACCCGTGAGACCTTCTTTGCTCTCTTTGTAGCCCTGGATTTTGGTTTTGTAATTTTTTTGAAATCAAATACATCAGGAGAGATTTCCTGCTTTTCCTTTTGGGCGTAATTGAACTCAGCCATGAGGGTAATTCTAATGAGCTTACATTAGAGACAACAACTGTGATTTCTGAAGAAACTGGCTCTACCTGTACCATAGTTGTCACCTTAGGAGAAGTATCAATTTGAATTGCAATAGGGATTTGCTCAGATGGCTGCACATGATTTATTTCTGTCATAAACTTATCAAAATTCAAAGCAGAAGTATCAATCTCAGATAGAGGAATGCTTGAAGTGGTGATATAAGAAGAATTATCATAAAAAATTCTCTCTAAATCCTCATGAAAAGTTGCAATAGGAATCTCCATACTAGCATCAACAGCTGTTCTTGATTCCATAGGATTTACAAATACATCTGTATCAATATCCATAGGTATTTGGGGAATGACTGCATGAGGAGAATCTGAGATTGTTGAAGGAGGTGATTCCGCTATATTTTCTTCATAGGTATCATCCTCATCATTAAGAACATGTACCTGCACCTGTGATGTTTCTTTCCCCTTTGTTGATACTTCTAGTGGAGGAATTACCAAAGCTCTACTGACCTTTAACTTGATTCTTGTGCCAGAAGAAGAAGCACCTTCCTTGGATTTGTCTCTGATTTCAGATCTTTGCCCAACTGGACCGGCCAAATTATTCTCTGCATCACTTTTGATTTTGATAGTTTTGACATTATTATCCTTCAACCAAGCATTGGTATTAGCGAGGATGGGCTGAAAACGGTCAAGGATAGAATCACACTCCTTTTTAGACCATTGTGGGGACGGGAAAGGAGCTTCTGCAACTCTTTGTTCAATGTATTCTGGATCTAGGATTTCTCCATCATCTACCATCCCTTCAGGGATTTTGGTCAAGTTAAGATCCACAATCTGCTCTAAGGTAAGTCTCCTGTAATCCATCCTCCTTATATCTTCTTCAGTACGAAGATCCACCCAGATATCTTCAAGACGATGAACATGAGCAAAGGCCCTTTTGATTTTATCCTTCATCCCACGGTAATCAAAGTCTTCTCTTGCGATGAACTTCTTCAGCTTGATTTCTTGAAGCTCTGCATCCATTGCTTTGGCTTTTTGATAAGTGTTTAAAGAATACCAACCAATTTGTAATGGATTATGAGAAGAAATAGTAATACCCAACTTGTGACTAGCAAGTTGTATAGAATGTACCGCCATCAGCTGTCTTGCTAATTCCATCAGAAGAATTTTGTTAGTAGGGTATCGAGGTAACATGTATGGCTGTCCAATAAAACATCCAACTCTCATATAACTTATAAGTGAAAGTAGGAAACTGCAGAAGCAAGCAACTATATTCATTTACTTTCTCCCAGGCTGCTTCAGAAACTCTTCTAACTTTGAGTGATTTATCAAAGAGACACATAAAGTAACCGAAGAAAGCATCCTGTGCTCTTCTGTAATGATGCCTACTGGGTTTTAGAGTTAGCTATTCATAATATTCCTAGACTGGCACTAATGATCTGTTCCCTTTTGTAGAAAGACCAAGAAACTGTCTGAGAGATGCAGCAATATACACCAAATAAGAATTCATATAAAAGGTGTAGGTAGTATGAACTTGTGCCAATTGTCTACACAAGTTGTCACTGATGAATTCTCCCCAGAAAATATGAGACTGTCCTTTCCTCATAACCACGATGTACTTGTACATCCAAATTTCAAATACATTAGAAAACTTCAAACCTGCTAACCTGCTGAGAAGTGTAATCATATCACCTATTTCTTCAATGAAATCAGAACGATGCAACTTGGGCCATCTACTAAAGCAAGTTCGGGGAGTCTTCAACCATTTAGCACTGATGTGTCTATTGCAATCTTCTTTTCTTTGTTTGTAATGATCTATAGCACTCTTCATTGTGATATCAGCATATAATGGAGCAGCAGGTACTTTGAAGATTTTATCAATTACTTCAGCATCTAAACTTATTATGACATTTCCATCATCATCCTTGATTGTCCTTGTTTCTTCATCAAAATGAGAAGCACATGCAAGCACAAATTTTGGTTCTAAGGCAGCCACTGGAAATGAAGAAACTAGATGAATATGACTTCTAAGAAGCAAATGCATATCATGAGTCGATGGGTTCACCATTCTCTTCAAGAACTCAAACATGTCAACATGCCCAATCTTTGTGTCTCTAATCTCATCAATGAGAGAAACTACCTGAGAAGGAGCGATCTCATTCAAATATTTATCATACTTAGCCTTCATCTTTTTGTTTGGAGGCGATACTAGCTCTTCTATCCTCGAACAAGAATCTGAAATACTGTGATGAAAATTCAAAAGAGTAAGAACATCTTCAGAAGAAATAGGTGATTCCATGATATCAAGATCTGAGAAATTAATAATCTCATCAAGACTTGTTCAGGTTTTGAACTTATGGAAATACTATAGCATAAAGATTTTTGGCGAATATGCTTTGGACAGTGATGGGAAATCGGATCTTAGAAGACCACTTGCAAGTTTGACTTGGAATCAGGTCTTGGAGACTCGATTTCAAGTGAAAAAAAAAAAATTCTATTGATGAGTACTTGCAGTTGGGTCTTGAGAGCCCGATTACAAGTGGTGTAGACATGATACGTAGAATGAGGTGACTTTGAATGGGCAAATTGAAGGTAGGTAAATATATTTGCAAGTGAAGGTGAGGTATATGGAAAGAAATGCGAGTGTTTTCAAGGCGAATGGATTATATTTTATTTGCAATCGGGTCTTGAGGACCCGATTGCAAGTGTGCAAACTTTTATCTATCAATTCATTTTGAAAATGCACAATGAATATGACCAAGAAGGAATGGAAAATTTAAAAAAAAAGATAAAACAACACAAAGAAAAACAAAAATGTACCTTGAAAAGATCAAACGCACAGCTAATGAAAAGAAATAAACCCTTGATTTACATTTATAGATAAAATGAGATGAAGACTCCTCTTCAAACTCTATCAGCTGAACATTAAAGCCTCTCCTCAAGAAACGCAAGAAAAAGAAAGAAAGAAGCACGCCAAGACAAAGTCAAAATCGAGCTTCTCAAACAAAAATGCATGCTACAGCAAGAACTCAATTTGAGAATCGGGCATTTTGAAGATCAAGACAAGTCATTTAAAATGCGTCGGGCCTTCCATAGGCGAAAGCAAGTCGTTTTTTCTTCAATACGTGAACTCACACGCGAACTTGTATTCACGTCCCAGAGGCCCGATTACAAATGTTTAAATCACGTTTTTCCTTGTGACTTGGTGGTCAGGCCTTAAGATCCGATTTACAAGTGACAAGTTATAAAGTGATTTAAAATTTGTCAACTTGCTAGTCGAGCTTCAGGACCCCCTTTACAAGTGAAAGGAAACAAATAAAAAGAAAACAAAATGGTGTTCACTTGCAATTCGGACCTCAGGACCCTTAACGCAAGTGATGAAAAGAAAATAATAAAAAGACAAAAAGAGGTGCTTACTTGTAATTCGGGTCTTGAAACCCCCATGACAAGTTAACAACAAAACATAAAAACTAAAAGGTATTCACTTGAAAATCGGGTTTTAAAACCCCCTTTGCAAGGGAAAAGTAAAACATAAAAAGCAACTTAAAAGGAAAAAAGAAAATCAGGTCTTAAGGAGCTGATTGCAAGTGAAATATCACTTGCATTTTAGAACATGAGAGTTTCCTACTTGTAACAAGGCATCCAAAACCCGATTTGAAGAAGAAGAGACACAAAATCAAGCTCAAAATGAACACAAAAACAAAAAGAAAATGATAAAAATGACAACAAACCTTATAGAATATACAAGGCACAATTTTCTCTTGAGAAATGTGCATTAGAGTAACCAAGAATAGGAATTTTTAGAGAAAAATTTGTATAGGTTGTCTAGTTTTTGCTATGCAAAAACTAAGGACAACAAACACAAGTACAAGAAAATCATCACGGAGTCTCTCAACGTGATGTTGTCATGGAGTCACTCAACATGACATCCACCATGGCTACTCCCAGAGGGTGGAAACAAGGGCTTTCACCTCAAATTTCTCTCGCAGAAAAAGATGCATTAAACAAATCACAAAAGATCATTGATGTTGAGTCTCCCTCTCAACTAGGGCTTCATTCTCCACAATTCCAAGCTTGTCTCAAAAGTGCACAAACTTTACTCTAGAGAGAGGCTTGGTGAGAATATCAGCCGTCTGCTCATCAGTGCTAATGTATCTCAATTGGATGGCTTTCCCCAATACCATATCTCTGAGATAGTGGTATTTGATCTCAACATGTTTTATTCTGTCACGAAACACTGGGTTGACAGGAAGCTTCACACAGCTTTGATTATCACAATGAATGACAGTAGGCTCCAACGGTTGTCCAAACAATCCTGCAAGGAGCTTCCGAAGCCACACTGCTTCTCGAGCTACCACACACGCTGCAATATACTCGGCCTCTGCGGTGCTTAGTGCCACTGAAGACTGCTTCCTACTACACCAAGAGATCATCGCAGACCCCAAACTGAAGCAACATCTAGAGGTGCTCTTCCGATCAGCTACACACCCTGCCCAATTAGAATCAGAATATCCATGCAGCTTTAGGTCCACACCGAAAGAATATCTCAAGCCATACCCAACTGTGCCATGCAAGTATCTCAGGATATGTTTTGTTGCAACTAGATGTATTTTCCTTGGTTCACACATGAACTGACTAAGTGCACTCACTGCATAGCAAATATTTGGTCTAGTATTGACTAGATACATCAACGATCCAATCAACTGTCTATACACAGTAGGATCCACCAGACCTGAACTAGCTGCAGACTCTTTTAGCTTTTGCAAATTGGTCTCCATCGGTGTAGAAATGGATTTACAATCTATCATAACAAATCTCTTTAGGATGTCTATTGTGCACTTCCCTTGACTCAAAATGATCTCATTAGGCCTCTACCATACTTCTAAACCAAGGAAGTAATGCATGTATCCAAGATCCTTCATTTCAAATTCAAAAGCTAACTCCTTACATTTGATAATGAGGTGTTCTTCAATAAGAAATAGATCATCAACATAAAGAACCAAGATCAATGCCTCACCATCAATTACCTTGAAGTATAGGTTTGAATCAGCATCATTCTTGGAGAAGCCCAAGCTCATCAGGTATCGATCAATCCTCTCATACCAAGCACGAGGAGCCTGCTTAAGACCATACAAAGCCTTCTTCAATCTACAAACATAAGACTTCTTCCCATGAATCTCAAAGCCATCAGGTTGCTCAATATATACCTCTTCTTCAATCACACCATTAAGGAATGTTGTCTTCACGTCCATCTAATGTAACTTCCATCCTTTAGCTACTGCAATAGCAATGATAGTCCTGATGGATGTATAACGAGCAACCGGAGCAAATGTTTCCTCATAGTCTATTCCCTCTTTCTGAGAGAATCCTCTAGCCACAAATCTAGCCTTGTACTTCTCAATGCTTCCATCAGCTGCATGCTTGATCTTGAAAAGCCATTTAGAAGATACAACTGATATCCCTTCTGGTCTAGGTACAATGTCCCAAACATCGTTCTTGAGGATAGATTGATATTCTTTAGCCATAGCATCTCTCCATACTTGCTGACTTGAAGCTTCCTCAACACAGGAAGGCTCAGATTCAATAATTTGACTCATCAATGCAACATAGCTTGGAAACTTTTGTGGTCTCTTGCTCTCTCTGAATGTTCCTCTAGGAGCTGCAAACTTTTCTACCTCCTGCATTGTTTGCCTAGCCCATAGAGCTCTCTTTTGACCAATAACGTCTCTAAGCCCATTAGTTGGTTCCAAAGGCTCAACTAGATCACCATCTTCTTCTGGTTCAGTAGACTCCCCCTGAATCTCAAGAGTATGGTCAACTTCTATGTCTTGAGGAGTCTCTTGGTCTTCATTATCTATCTCCATGTGAGACCTTTAGATCTCTTGAATGCAACATCCTCTTCAAATGTAACATCCCTGTTGATCTCTATCAATTTCTGACCTAGAATGTATATCATGTAGGCTTTTGAAGACTCACTGTAGCCCACAAATATTCCCTTCTTGCAAGAAGGTTCCAACTTTGTCCATTTATCTTTACGCACATGAACGTACACAGGACAACCAAAGATTCTCAAATGACTAACTTCAGGCTTGACACCTGTGAAGGCTTCTTCAGGAGTCATGTTCTCTAAAATATGATGAGGGCTCCGATTCTAAACATACACAGCTGTCCTAGATGCTTCAACCCAAAGGAAGGTTTGCAGATCTTGATCATGGATCATGGCTTTAGCTACTTCTACAACGGATTTGTTCTTCCTTTCTGCAACACCGTTCTGCTGTGGATTGTAAGGGACACAAAACTCCCTCTTAATCCCTGCCTCGATACAAAAGTTATGGAAGCCTCCAGAGATGTATTCTCCTCCGTTGTCAGATCTCAAAACTTTGATCCTCTTCCCGAACAAGTTCTCTACTTGAGCCTTAAATTCCTTGAATTTCTCAAGTACCTCTTCAGATTCTTTAGTCTTTAAGAAATAAATCCAAGTCTTTCTAGAGTAGTCATCAATGAAAATTATATAATACCAAAAACCACTCAAAGAAGCAACAAACATTGGACCACACAAATCAAAATGAATAAGATCTAGAATACATTTAGATCTACTCTCACTACTATGAAAAGGACCCTTAGTATTCTTACCCAATGCGCATCCTCGACAAGTACCTTCATTCTCCTAGCTGAGTTTAGGAAGGCGTGTGACCATCTTCTCCATGGTTGGAAGTGCTCTGAAGTGAAGGTGAGCAAGTCTTCTATGCCAAAGCTCACATGAACTTGTTGAATCATGCAACAAAGCCTGTATTGGACGAGTGGAAAGTCTATAGAGACTCTCTTGCCGAACACCAACCACTCGAGCAATCTTGATGCTAAAGTTCTTTGGCCATGCAAGAACTTTTCCTTCAGAGAATGCAACTTGATATCCCTTGTCTTCCAAAGCTGAAATTGAGGCAAGGTTCCACTTGATGCCTGGTACAAATAGTACATCGCTCAACTGAAGAGAGATGTCGGAATCTAAGTGAAGGGAGGAGGTTCCAACACCTTTCACAGAATAGCATGCTTCATCCCCAATTATAACTTGAATGCTTGTATCTCTCTCCACCAAATCTAAAAGATGTTCTCTAAATCCAGTGATGTGTCGAGAGGCACCACTATCAATCAACCAAGTGCTACTATTTGTTGGAACATTGCTTGATAGGGCAGAATAAAATAGAAATCCACTTGACTCCTTCTGAGGAGAGATCTCACCCACATCCGCAATTGAAGCATGTTGTTTGGGTCTAGTTGGACAATCTTTTGCATAGTGACCAAACTTGTCACATCTAAAACACTGTATATGAGAGAGATCCTTCTTCTTCTTAGATGCGGGAGCACCATCTAATCTTCTATCTTTATTCCTCTTGAAGTTGCCTTACTTCCCTTCTCTTCATTTCTTCTTCGAAGATTGAGCAACAAGTACATGAATTTTGTCATGTCCCCTTCTAGCTGACATCTCTCAGAGCTCACGATTAGCCTATTATGCGACCCTCGTAGGCTAATGGGATGGATAGAGGGTCTTGATGGAGCTTGGCTTGGCTTCAGTTGTCAGAATTTGATCAGTTGGCTTTCGTTCGGGCTCATTCGGACACCGTTTGCCTGAGTTGCTATTTTTAGCAGTGTTTGGCACTCAGCGAGGCACCCCTGCTACTTTTAGCAGTATAGTTTGGTCACGTGCAGAATCACTTCCTAGTTCGCCAGCTTCAGAAGGTTCGAGAATCGGATATTATTTGAGGGAGATATTAATATTTAATTGATTTAATTAAATATTAATTATTTAGAACTTTATATTATAAAGTTATAATATTTTAAAATATTATAACTTTAGTGTTTTTGCTGAAGGGGTCGACCAACATCAGAGGGGCCATTTTTAATTATATTTTTTAATTAAAAATGTGATTTCAAACTATTGAAATATTAAAAAGAAGTTCGAATTTTTTTTAATGAAACCTAATTGTGAGAAATCGCACTTTGAAGGATATAAGGGTTTTGCATTGAAAATCGAGCCATTATGCTTTGAGTCGACTTTTGCTGAAAATTTTCTTCTGAAGACAGAGCCAAGGGTTCAAGTTTTCAATTTGCATTGGAGAACGTGCAATCTTCAGTGTGTGCGATTCAGAGGCTGTGAAATACCAGCTGATCTATTGCCACGCAGAGAGAACTTTATTCTGAAGTTATCACAGAGCATCACAGGTGAAATATATTCAGGGTTTCTGGTCAGTTATTCATCCAAAGGAGCATCTCAAATTAAGGCACCTATTTTATTAACATCCGAGATTCTAAAGAGGGCCATACTTTTATTTATTGCTGCTGTCAAAGCCGCACTCCTCACAGAGCGCATCAAAGATTAAAAGGGCATATTTTTGGTCTTGGTCAAAAGGCTTTTCTCGGGCATTCACTCTTCACCAAATTGGGCCAGTGGTATCTGGAATCATTTGAGCTTGTGAGACGGAGGGAGAAGCAATTTTCCTGTGAAAGTCGTGCCATTCATGTACTTCCAGCTTGCTGCTAATACCAGGTTCTTTCATTAAATAATATTGTTTCCTTTGATGCATGTTATCGGATCTCTATTGTACTGAGTCCAGATGATCAATAAATGAATTGCCAGTATTAGATCTTGTATTTCCATCAACATTGATATTGTAGCATTTTATTTTGAATTTATCATTAAATTCTTGCAAAATCGCAATTTGCTTAATTCATGCAAAAACCACAAAAAAACCAAAAATCACCAAAAACAAACAAAAATAGTCAGATTCAGAAACAGGGGAAACAAGGGTTTCTACAGTGGTATCAGAGCTAAATCCTGCCATCCTGAGGGTTTAGCAGTCTTATGCAGCCACAACAGATTGGGTCTCACAGGTATTACACACGCAGGCGAGCCTTGATTGACAGGCAACAGGGTTCGATCCGGCAGCCGGAAAACATGGGTGATAGAACAGATATTCCTAGAATAGAGATTCCTCATAACCCTAGAGATCAGGACGATGCAGAGGTTTTAGACACTCTCAGAGACTTACGAGCAGGTCAACGGCAGTCTAACGATGTGCTACAGCAGTTGACAGTGGCTATCCAGAGGTTAGGTACACAGAGGAGACCGGCCACCGCGGACGATAATGAGTGATGATCTCAAGAGCACCTAGGGATCGCTTCACTCTGACAGCGAGGAAGGCCCACCTTTAGCCTACTTTTATGAGTCAGGAGCCCGATGAGGCTATTGCAGGTGAGGAGCACGAGGAGTTGTTCGCAGATATGCTTATGGCAGCGAACGAGGAGTGGGAGTTAGTACCACCTGATGTCAGAGAGAGGATCACCTTTGACAAATTTATTACACAGAGGAGAGAGCACCACAGAGGTCGACAGGATTGGAGACCTAGATACCATAATCATGATCTGAAGCATGCTACCAATAGACATACACTAGCGATGTTCGATGGTAGTGGTAAGGTCACAGCTCAGGCCTGGATTAGTAAGTTAGACACATTTCTCAAACTACGTGAAATATTCCGAGCCAAATTTTTTTCAATTTTCAAATTACAATCAGAAATGCAACACACCCGTTAGGGTTAGATAAATCAAACCAACAGTTACAATATAACTCTTTGCCAAGAATGCGCACTCAATCTCAACAAGACAGAGGCTGTCATATGGCAAGAGGATCGTCAGTACATTAATCAGAACGGCAACTGGAAGTAACTCTAATCAAGAATGGCGCCAAGTGATGGCGAGCATATGGTCAGAGGGTCTTAATTGAAATGCTTATACAAAAACTCTAACCAAGAATGCGCCGGCGAATGACGAGCATGTGGTCAGAGGATCCCTACCATCTAATATACTGAAAGCAAACTCAACACCAAGTATGTGCTACCCAATTCCAGAATGGAAATGAGGCGACCATATGGCGGAGCAATTACATGAAATACAATACTGGAAATGGAGCTCAACGCCAAGTATGTGCACTCCTATCCAAGATGAATAGGCGCTATCATATGACGGAGCAACTAAAAAGTAAATACAATAGACTAAGCAAGGATCGGTCTCTTCCACGAAATGTGGGAAATATAATAAAGAGCTTACAAATGTGAATATTAGCTGGTTAGTACTACTAACAGCCTTACAATATAATATATCTCCTGCAAGCACGATGGATTATAGTGATAATCAAACTGCTGAAATGTAGAGCTACTCCAGAATGATTAATATGACTAAGACGAACAATCCCAGCCCTATTAATAATTTTACTAAGTCTGATATGACAGATCTGCAGTTAAAATGGTGAAATCAGCAACTCCAGAACTCACATAAATGCTCATATCTCTCTCAATACTCACTCATTTAACTTGAAATCAGATGAAAAACATTCTAATGATGATGACAATGAAGATGGATCACAAAAACTTCTCACAAAGACCCCTATTTATTTTGCACGAATTCCAAAGCACTTACAAAGTGAAATTGCCTGCAAGCAAGGGCAATTTACTTTAGATAATTCATAGACTTCAAATAAAATTCTGGAAACTTGCACATATGGTCGCCCTACATAGGAAAATAGATTGGAACAGTACCCAAAACAATATTATTTATGTTTCTTGAGCTGTGAGTAAAAACAACCTACAGCCATACAAATCAGCAGCTCTAAAATTGACAGAAAATACAATAACTCAACTACGGAATGTGAGAAGAACCAACTACAATGAAAGGAAACCAACTATAACTAAACCTCTCAACTAGTTGTTGTCTTTCAGGCAAGAAGTCGAGCCAAGGCTAGGAGGCATTCATTCCTCGAAGCAATCCCAAAGCCAATCCGGCAGCATAACTTTGCAAATTCATTAGATAAACATCCGATAAACAAAATGAGGACCCCGAGCTCCAATTTATAACTTTAGAAGAACTTTCTAGAAACCTCCAAGAGTTTGACTCTGTCTCCTCCTGATGCATTTACAATTTTTAATGTTTCACACTCCATGCTGACAACTATAATATTATTTTGCAGCATAAAATATTTTCTCCATGTGAAAATACCCTTCAATGTCCCCCTTTTAAAGACAATATTAATTCATGATGCTAGAACAAGGAATTATAATGTTAAATTATAACATTATAATATAAAATATCTTATATCACCATGGAAATGCATCATAAGCCAAATTCAACCATACCGTCTGAACAGACTGCCAAAGTGGAGCCAACTGATTAGGAGTCAACAACTCAACTGCTAAAAATAGAATTTACTAAAAATAGTAAATTCATGTAATTGCTCAGAATGCCGAACTGAAACCAACAACGCGAAGCTCTCAGAAAACCCAGAAGGAATCCGCAATCCAAGTTCAACAATTCCAAAAGAAGACTCCGCAAAAAGACGAAAACATCCTCCAAGAAGTTTGGAAACCTTGATTCGAGCTTCTGCTTAGCCTACGAGTTTCCAAAAATAGGCTAAATCCAAATGAAGAGTGTAGGGCTAAATTGGGGACATTACAGTCCGCCCTTCCCAAAATTGCTTGTCCTCAAGCAATGCCACCACAACTCTAGAAAAACTCAAATTGCACCAAACCAAACCAAGTACAATCCCAGGGTCCCATATCCGTCTGAAAGAGGACCCACCGTGCTGATGTTGCACTACTCTGATCACAATAGTGGAACCATAATGGCCAAAATGCTCTGAATCAGCAAAATCAACAATGCCACTGTCTATCACAAACCTAGGCATTGGAAAAGATAGTCTACTCAACTCAAAATTGTAATCCTCAACATGCCTCCATAAGGTATCTAACACAACCATGATTGCAGATGTGACCTCTCCAAAACTTCTTGCAAAGAGGGAAACAATCCTTTGCAAGAGTTCATCAAACTCTAACTCATGACTCCACATGAGTCTACTATGCCTCCCCTGCATTATTTTGATGCAACCATGAAGATTACTAAAAACTCTTACAATTCCCACTCCAAGAGCCTCAGAATGGTGACCCAAAGCATGTGAGAGTCCGCTGTCCTGAACCAACACTGAGAGTAAACTGTCAAAGTTTCCATCACAAACCATCATAAGATGAATTTGGAGAGTAGGAAAGGTGTGAAGGAACAAATAATTGCTGCTGATCAAGGCTGGGATCAACATAGTGCAATCTGATACTAGAGTCCTACACGAAGGAAAACAACAACACCACTCAAATTCCCAAGTGTGAGCATGTGAGATGACCATCGAGCTACAAGGTGACACCTCCAAAGTGGCAGGAAAACAAACTAGAGCAATGTCCAACTGAAAACTACCACCTCTTTGACAAGTAGTGATGGAAAAACTCTCCCAAATGAGAGTAACTCCACAAGTAAGGTGGCTGGTCTGCCTCCAATCAGCAAACTCGTGTCTCAAAATCTGCCCTTGTCTTAGCCGAGGATCACTGCCAAAAGCAACCAACTATTTATTTCTCCAACCCATACTCAAAATTATTCTCCAATCCATTTGTTGATGAACAAACAAACCCATCAAGTGGCAAACAAAGAAACGGACAACATCAACAAATCTGGAAATTTGATCCTTATTCCTCCAATAGTCCTTTCCAAATGTAATAAGCTCTATCAAGCCAAATTGAGGATCCCAAGCACGGATACCCAACCAAAAATGATTTTCAACCCATAGCAAGGTAATCTCAATGCATCCCCAAGTGCCAGTAAGGATCAAGTGCATACAGAAGAGATTGATGCCTCCTCTAGTGAACCCTTGAAGCCTATCCATGAAAGTTTCAACAACATTGGAGCATGAAATATTAAATGACCTCAAATCCAACTCCAACAATGGTCTAATAAGTGCCAAAACATCATTCAACCAAAGGGATGGATTGACAGGCATACAAACACCAAGTTCAGGTCCATCTTTCTTCCCTATTTCATGAGTAACAAAACTGAAATCTTTGCTCCTTGCTGCTGTAATGAAGTTACCAGCAGCTACCAAGTCTTGCTTTGTTAACACCTTGGTGTCAGAGATGTTGAAATCTCCTCAAATCATCATTTCCCATGTAGAGACTCCATCCTCAAACCCACTTATGCATTCATTACTAACCAACAAACGTGGCACATCCTCATGGAGTGATATCAAAGCATCCAAGCATTGGAAACTATACTTAGTCTCATTCTTTGTTTCATCCTCCATCTCATAGAGAGGATTATCATAACTTTCCTCATCATCCTCTTCAAAGAGAGGATTGTCAAAAACTTGAAAGTTATTCCTTCCATCTTGCTAATCCAAATCTGCACTTGCAACTTCAGTCCTTCTTGTGAGACCTTCTAGGTCAAACTCCTCTCGAAGACTATCAAGCTCACCAATTACTTGCTTGATTTCTTCGGCTCTATGTGCATTCTCTTGCTTCGTGAAAAATTTGAAATCAGCAAACTGATTTCCTACCTCCATTAATGCCATTTGAGTTTCTTCTAATGTAGCCTTTGTTGATTCAAGCTCCAAAGAAAGTTCATCGAACTTCCTCTCTCTATCTTGAGAAGCACAAATGGTCTTCTTTGCAACTTCAATGGTGTGATCACGATCTTCAATCAAGTGCATGTACTCGGACTTCAAGGTTACCAAAGAGTTTCTGATAAGTTGCAAATTGGAAAGAGCAACTTCATCTTTCACTCCTCTTTGTCTCACTTCAAGTTGGGCCTTCCAGTAAAGCTCTTCAACCAAGCTAAGTGTGTGATCAAACAAGGATAGAGTTTGCACTTCCTTGTCAACGGACACCTTGAATTTTCTTTCCCACTCATAAGAATGCGAAGATGGTGAACTGCTGATAGGCTGCAACTGAAAAGCAGACCCCTGTCCCTTGTCTTTGCTGCCCTCAATGCTGCTCCAACATTCTTGTACTTCACCATCGACTAGTGGAGAATGCTCATTGTCATAAAAAGCATCATACTTCACAAATTCTTTAACACAATGCTTGCAATCAGCTTCACGCATTGAAAAATCAGATTTGTGTTTAGTAACACCTTCAAACTCTACATCTTCAAGAGCCATATGGTCTTCTAGCTCTTCTTCTTCATTAACGTCTCCTTGGTCAAACATTATCGCAGCATCAAACTTGATCAATGGATCATAATTGTCCACTATTCGGAAAGTTTCTGTAGCAACATAATCTTCTTCTTCAAAGACAATTTCTCCTCCAAGGGCTACCTCATAGTTTTCCATGCAATTTGGTTCTTGTTCTTCATCAGGATCAAAGGGAAACTTATCCCACACAGGTTCTTTAACATAACTTGATGCCAACACACCTGGATCCCAAATGCCAAGGGGTTGACTGAGATGATCAACAAGAAGAGGTTTTTCATGCTTCACTGGAAGTATTAACTCAATGAATAAGTCAGCTTCTGAATCTCTTAAGCTGATATCTTCAAAAACATTTTCCTCCAATGGTTTGGTTTGTTGGTCAAACCCAAGTCCGACAATGTCACCACCGAAAGGGAGTGAAGAATCTTCGAGGCTTGTTGTTTCGAAAACTTCACCTTCATTATCTTTTATGGAACCATCATGAGAAAGTATGTCGCTGATTTCTTCAGGTGGAACTTCTTGGGAAGTTGAGACAGCAACAAGAGTAAAATCTTTCATCATCAAATCTTCAATATGATCTTGCATGAACTCCATAGAGTCATCACCAACATCATCACTACAGTCTTGGTCATAAGCTGGTTCTACAACATCACTAGCATTTTTTCCATCTTGTACTCCTTCAACGAACTCATCCCACACAACAGTACTACTAAAATTTTCTGTGAAGTCATTTCTCTCAGGACCTCCATGGGCTGAATCCAAATTAGGAT
>VDFB02333879.1:0-27146 GCA_007258455.2 Sequoia sempervirens | reverse complement strand
TATCTTGGTATTCTTCTATCACAACTGATTTTATCAAGTCTTTATTAGTAGTTTCCTTTATTCTTTGAAAAATTGGGATATAATCATCCTAGACCAATAAATCTTCATTTATTTCTAACTCTATTTGGCGAGCCATCTTGGATTCATCACTAATGTAGTCACAAGATTTTATTACCTTCTTCAAAATCCTTCTTCTGAGGGTCTACAAATCATTTTTCCACTCTCTAGCAACAAAGAGTAAACCTTCAAGATCTAGATTCAAAGTATCCTTATTTAGTTCCGCCTATAGGATTAGAGTAGGAACAATCAAATCAATGGGTCCAATCAAATGGTTGACATAATTTTTCAGTTGAGATACCTAGGATTTGAGCTCCTCCATAGTATTCTCATCCTTTTACATCCTGTTAAGAATAGTAGATACAACCCTATATAGTGACTATTGTTCTCCTTCTCTAACTCTAAGCTCCCAGGTTTATCTATTGTAGTTGATAATCTTTGAGAAACATATATCAAAGATAAATTGAAATTCATTCTCCTATAAGAATTGAGAAATTTGTGCTACTATAATAATTTATTACCTCTTTATTTTGAGCTTCCTCCTCTATGACTTGTAGTTCCTCTTTCTCTTGGGGGAGGAGAATGAATGTCATGTGGAGTCAAAAGGGGAGAATAAGGAATGGGAGGTGATTGAGGAGGAGGATAAATTGAGAAAGTAGGAATATGAGGAGGAGAAATGTTGCAAGGAAGCTAAGGTAGTGGAACAACTTCCTACACTAATCTTGAGAGGAGAATAATGCAAAACTTTTATAGATCTTTGATAGTTACAAAAACATAAATAGAAATAAACATAAATATCATGCATACCATGACACAAAGATTTACGTGGGGAAAACCCTTTTAGGAGAAAAACCCCACACTCCAAAAGTCACCCAGTATATTATTCATTAAATCAAAAAGATTACAATATACTTGTAGAGCAAGCTTCTCATAGGAGTATCACCACTCAGATATCAATAGACAACACGATCGCTATCAGACTCTCAAAAATCATGATCACAATCTCTACTGCAGTCATAATACAACACCCTCATAAAATAGAGTTACATTCTAGGGAAAGACAAGCCAACAAAATATCTAGCATTAGATCTAAAGCCTAATAAATAATGGTTTAGATTTACAATATATCCTTTATTTAATGTATGTCAACCATTCTAGAAGTTTCCTAAAAAAGTTAACACTCTCACATTTTTCTCTATGCTGCCATTATATATGCCTGTCATTGTAACTAGGAAACATATATATAAATATATATACATACTATCAACAATAAATTGCATATACTTACAAGGTTGAGACACATTTTCCCAACAAATCTCCCACTTGTCGAACACCTTGCAAGAGCAATGTGAGGGTGTAAACATCATCTCTTTAACTACTAGGGGCCAAAAGGCCCATAGTCTCTAAACACAATCTAATCTTCTTTGTGCTCACAAGCTTTGTTAAAGAATCAACAACATTCATCAAAGTCTCTACCATAACCAGTTTCACCTACCATATTTGACCATATCTCTAACAAAATGATATTGTACATCGATGTTCTTGGTCTTGGCATGAAATTTTGGGTTCTTGGCTAGACATATCACACTCTAACTATCACAATAAATTGTCACTACACCTTGTTTTATACAAATATCTGAAAACACTATTTTAATCAAAATGGCTTCTTTACAGGCATGAGTAGTTTCCATATACTTTGCTTCAATAGTGGACAAAGAAACCACACCTTGTCGCTTACTCATCCAACTAATTGCACTACCAAATAAAGTAAACACATAAGCACTGGTGGATTTTCTACTGTCAACATCACCTGCCAAATTTGAATCCACATAAACATGAATATCAAGGGAAGTCTCATCTTTAGTCACATTACTATGATAACATAAGGAATAATTTGAGGTACCCCACAAATATCTGAAGACTCTTTTAACTGCATCCCAATGAACTCTACCAGGATTAGACATATATTTGGAAAGAACTCCCACTGCTTTGACAATATCTGGTCTAGTACAAAATATAGCATACATCAAACTTCCAACTGCACTCTAGTAAGACAGTTTGCTCATATCTTCCATCTCCAATGGGGATTTTAGACAATCTAAAATAGATAAATTTGTTCCAACTAAAATAGGAACACAAAATGGTCTACAATCCTGCATATCAAACCTATTGAATTCACATACTTACTTTGTTCAAGCCATAGCTTTCTGTTCACTCTATCCTTTTTAATTTCCATCCCAAGGATGTCTTTAGCTGCACCAAGATCTTTCATTTCAAAATTAGCAGCAAGTTGAGATTTTAGTTTTGAAATCATACATTTCCCTTTGCCAATAAATAACATATCATCAACATATAATGCACTAAATAGGAAATGATCACCATCAATTTTATAATAAACAAATTATCTGATTTAGAACACCCAAATCCCAAACTCAACACATATATATCAAATTTATGGTACCAAATCCTAGGAATCTATTTTAAGCCATACAAATATTTCTTCAATTTGCAAACCAATTTACTTTTATCTTTCACCATGTAGTGCTTTGGCTATGTCATATAAATATCCTCCTCCAAATCACCATGAAGGAAAGTAGTTTTCACATCCATTTGCTCAACATATAAATCAAAAGAAACAACAATAGAAAGAAAAAATCTAATGGATGTCATTTTTGCAATAGGAGAAAATATCTCACCATAACCAACACCCTCAACTTAAGAGTAACCCTTCACAATCAACCTTGCTTTGTATTTCTCAATACTTCCATCTAAACCAATATTTTTCTTGAACACCCATTTACAACCAACTAGTTTTCATCCTTCAGGTAATGGTACAAGATCCCATGTATCATTCTGTTTCAAAGATTTCATTTCTTCATCCATAACAATCTTCTAGGATTCTACATCATTCATACCTAGTGCCTCTTCTATAGATCTAGGTTCATCCATATTAGTATTCAAAGAAAAAATACATCTCCAATCATCAGGTGAATCAGGTGGTTTTCTATGTCTCATGGGCCTATGAACAATTTGAGTTGGAGGTTCTTCCTCCTCTTCTGAAGATCCAAAGCTAGATGATCTCTCCTCAATTTCTTATCTATCTTGGTCCTCAATTCAACTTTATCAAGTGTAGGAGGAAATTGAATCACATCTTCTTGTTTACTTTGTTCTGATTACAATGTAACAAAAGAAGGCTTAGTTTCTCTAAAAATCACACTTCTACTATGTATTACCTTATGTGCAATAGGATCCCAAAGCTTGTATCCATTCACACCATAACTGTATCCAATGAAGATACATTCCATAGCCTTGTTCTCCAACTTTGTTTGCTTCTCCTTTGGCACATGTGCATATTCCTCACAACCAAAAACTCTAAGATGTATCAATGAAGGGTTGCAACCTGACCATGCCTCTATAGGCATCTTATTGACAAGAGCTAATGTAGGAGACCTATTAATCAAGTAACAGGAAGTGGCAACAGTTTCAGCCCAAAACCTTTGTTCTAGACCAACACTACTCAACATATTCCTAGCCTTCTCCATCAGTGTCATGTTCATTCTTTCTACAACTCCATTCTGTTGTGGAGAATAAAAAGTTGTCTTCTATCTATGATTACCACACTATTTACAAAATTTATCAAAATCATTAGAGAAAAATTCACTACCATTATCAGTCCTCAAACATTTTATTTTCTTTCTAGTTTGCAACTCAACCATTGCTTTAAATTCTTTAAATCAACTGAAAACTTCATATTTAATCTTTAGGAAATATAGCCATTTCCTTCTACTATAATCATCAATAAATGAAACATAATATGTGGATTTACCAATCAAAGGAACATCTATAGGACCAAATACATCAAAATGAATAAGATCCAATACACCACAAGATTTATAAGAACTCAAGTAAAACTGAATGCGATTTTGTTTTCCATAAATGAAATGCTCACAGAAATCAAATTCAAGATTACAATCAGAAAAACCTTCAACAAGGTTTTTATTTTTCAAGGTCCTTAGACCCTTTTGTCCAATGTGGCCAAGTCTCTAGTGCCATAACATAGTTTTCTTTGTAGGTAACTTTTTCTTAAGAGAAAGAGCACCCTTGGGTACCCAAAAGCCATGACCAACTGCTAAAGGTAAAACCCTCACTTCTTCCACATACTTGTTTTCCATCGAAGTACTATTGCACTCAATAGTGCATGCATCCAACTTATATAATGTGCCATAACTAACACCTCTAGCAATCACCATAGCACCTCTAACCATCTTGCATCCTGCATCAAAAAATACTACCTGCACACCCACATCTATTAGTTTTCTCACAGATAACAAATTTCATGTTAATCCAAGGATATGCAACACACCATTAATCCTTTTATTCTACCATCAGGAAACCAAATTTTAACTTTACCATGACCAACAATGTCTAAATGAGAATCATCACCCAAGTACACCTTACGTCCATCAAATTCTTCATATTCAAAAAACCAATCTCTATTAAAGGTCATATGGAAAGATGCACCTGAGTCAATTAACCATTCATGATTACCTACACGAGTTGCCAAAACTACAATGAATGCATCACCATCTTCCTTCTCAGACTCAAAATATGAATCAACTTTCTTCTTTTTCTTCTTCTTTGCATTCCTTATGAACATGTCCATGATTACCGCAGTTCCAACAAATAACTTTGGACTTTCTAGGAGATTTAGGTCTCCCCATGGACTTGGATTTGTCATGTTTCTTATTCTTCTTTCCTTTTTCCTTAGGTCTTCCATGAACATTCAGGGCCTCCTTGGCAGTGATGGATACCTTCCTCCTCATCTCTTTACAAAGCAAACAACCCACCACATCTTTAGTCTTCAAAATAATAGTACTCCCAATAGCCATAACAAGAGAATCCCATGAATTAGGCAAAGAACAAAGCAAGATCTGACATTTCTCTTCTTCATTAATTTTAACACAACTGATGCCAACTAAGCCACCAACACATTGAATGCTTCTAGGTGGTCTGTAATTTTTCCACCCTCTTCCATTCTTAAGGAATACAACTTCTTCCTCAAGAAAATCTTGTTCACTAAATATTTGGCTTGATAAATCTCACCAAGCTTCTTCCATAGTTTTTGTGTAGAGGTCTCTTCATGGACATTAATTAAAACAGAGTCTACCAAGCACAACTAGACCCTTGGATTTATGGTCCATAACATTATATTGAGCATCCTAAGTAGTATTTGTGGGCCTTGAAACATTTTCATCAACAACATCCCATAGATCTCGATCTATCAAAAAATCATCCATCTTTAGCTTCCACATCTCAAAATTATTTCTAGAAAATTTATCCACCTCTATTCTCCCTGATGAACTTGCCATTTGAAAATTCTTTTAATAAGATCACAAAGTATCTTTTGCATGCAAGCTCCCACTCAAATCTAGATTAGTTCAAAAAACCCAACAACTCACAACTGAAACCAAAGGTGATCAAGCTTTGATACCACTTGTAAGGAAGCTAAGGTAGCAAAACAACTTCCTACACTAATCTTGAGAGGAGACTAATGCAAAAAAATTATAGACATTTAACAGTTATATAAACTTAAACAAAAATAAACATAAATATCATGCATACCACGACATAGTGATTTACGTGGGGAAAACCCTTTTGGGAAAAAAACCCCACACTCCAAAAGCTGCCCAATATATTATTCAGTAAATCACAAAGATTACAATATACTTGCAGCTCACAAGCTTCTCATAGGAGTATCACCACTCAGAGATCAAGAAACAACACAACCTCTATCATACTCTCATAAATCATGATCATAATCTCTATCATAGTCGTAATACAACACCCTCATAAAATAGAGTTACGTTCTAGTGCAAGACAAGCCAACAAAATATTTTCCATTATATCTAAAACCTAATAATGAATGGTCGATATTTACAATGCATCATTTATTTAATGTATGTCAGTCATTCTAGAAGTTTCCTGAAAAAGTTAACAAGCTCACATTTTTCTTTTTGTTGCCATTGCATACACCTATCAGTGTAACTAGGAAACATATATATAAATATATATACATCCTATCAACAATAAACTACATATAATTGAAAAGTTGAGACACATTTTCCCAACAAATGTGAGGTGGAGAAAGATCTCGAGTTGATGGAGGAGGAGTAGGTGAAAGAGATGGAAGAGGAGACTCATGTGGTAGAGAAGAGAAGGGAGTAGATGAATTGGACTCAAGGATGAGTGGTATAGAGGAGGATGCAACTTGGGAATGTTGGAATTATTGCCTCAATCTCATAGGCTGAAACCTCTGAGAAAGCATGGTCGTTGTGACATTCCTGTTGTCTGGCTGACTGACAGTTTAATAACCTTGCATTTTTCTCATGTCATTGAGACAAAGTTGATGTCTTGCCGAATGAAGTCTATCGCTGTGACCTCTTGTGTTCGATATGACCTTGTGACGAGTGAAGACATCTGGCTGACAGATTTCTCTTATCGAGTGTTGGGGACACTCATAGCGACTGAGGTCTTGGGGTGACTTGAACGCAGTATGGGGGTCTAGCGGTCACCCGATGGGATATGGTCGCCGAGGGAGTAACTCAAAGTGTAATGGGGTGTGTCGCCCGTCAGAACCCAAGGGAACTAGCAACAGAACAATTTTTTTTTTTTTTTTTTTGAGAATATAATAACATGCCATTATTATAACCTTAACCCAGTAATATGAGGCACAACTTGTTCCAATGGAACACCGCAGTGACATGACTACACTAACCCATAACAATGATAATAAGATAACAATAATTAATCTATTACGCAAATCTATTCATTCCCATTTCATCATTTAAAATATTTATCAACTATATCCATATTAATAACATATGCACATATGACAATACATGGAATTATAAAGATATAAAATGTTACATATTTTGATAGATACAACATAACATAACCAACTATTACAAGTGATCGTTCCTAATTAAATACATGGCTTGCATATACATTACATCCGAATGATAGTAAAATACAATTGTCAGAACATACATCTCAATAACCACATATACAATTTACAAGGTCATCCCAACACACGTGGGAGATGATACATCAATAAATACATTACATCAGGAGTATATACATCTATCTGGTACATAAGGACACTGGATCATCAACATCCTCCAAAAGCCCTGCAATAAGAAAATACATCTGCAACAAAAAGGGAACCCAATGGGGTGCGAAGCACGTTCCACCCAACCACCCCCGTGCTGAGAGTAGACAAGGAAGGGTCCCCGACCAAGCACGCTAACAATAACAAAGACTAACTCCAAAAAGACAACTTAACATCAAAGACCACTTACAAACTCAACAACGACAAATCCAAAGGCACAACAACACCACTTTAGAACATAACAACAAGTCCAACTCACAACATCGATGAACTCAAGACGTAATATCAAAGACTACTTCCAACAATAACCAAAGAAAAATCAATAAATCACTTAATCACAACAGACACAATATCACTTAACATGACAATCACAGAGTCACTTACAACTACAAACACAATATCACTTAACACGGGGTTACAATGCTTCCAGAGAACAAAGATTAGGAACATCGCACAATAACTGATTAACTGTCGACATAGGAAGAGTGTCATGCATAAATTGCCATGAGTTACCCTGGCTCAACCTTCCTAGGCTACTGGACCCCCATCCTGGGTTACCTTGGCTTGCCTCTACCGGTCGCCGGACCCTCACGCAAAACTATGCGTCCCATCTCATCTCGAGCCTTATCATTCACTTGCTTCACGAGAGAGACATCCTTTATCTTTATTAGTGTGAAAGCTCCCCATTAATTCTTTTAGATTATCACTTAATTAAACTCTAGGTAGGTTACCACGAAGCCTTTGTGTCTTTGGACCCCCACAAAGAGCCACTCTCCTATCGACAACACACAAGGCACGATACCACAATAGGTAACTAAACAATATAAACTCTCCAATCCAAGGAGAAAACAAAACAAGGAACCCACTCCAACCACTGGAGGAAACCAATCCAAATACACACTCCTTCCAAAGGAGGTACAAATCTCATTACCCACTCCTATTTCCTAGGAGGCACAAATTCCCGTTCGTGGAAACCGGGTACAACATCATAATACAATACCTCAAGGTGATTCACAAAATAATCCTCAACACATAACATCCCACTCTAGAGAACTTCTCTGGAAGACTTACAATACCCTTAACCCTAATTACCCGACATGGAGAATAAAAGAACATGACAAAAAAGCATTCCATCTCTGGAAGTCCTTAACAACAACATAAACTCTTATGGAAGGTAAGGTAAACTTAGGGTTGTCCCAAATGACACAATTAAAACAATGAAGAGAATCTCACAATAGATTAACGAATAATTCTCAAGAAAACAATTACAAAAAAACAATTCCATAAAGAATTATTTCCAAACTCAACAATTTCATCAAACAAATAAATCAACAAATCGAGATTATTCAATTCAAAACAAAACACACTGTTAATTTCAAATTCACACAATTACATTATATCATCATACCTTTAAATTTTAACTATTCGATTTTATTATACTCACACAACTTATTTCCCATTTCCTCAATTAAACTATATCATTATATCAAGTAAAAATTATCATATTAAATTTTGATCAAAACATCACAAAATTAATACTGAAGCTCATATCCCATTTTTATGAAATGTTTTTGCAGTAAAAAGATGTTTTATGTAAAAACCACATATCTGTAAGATTCAATAATTGAGAGGACTTTTTGTTTTTGTAGTAAAATATATATAATATGTATAAAACCAAATAATACATAAATAAAGATTTAGTGAAATCAATATATATATATATATTATATTATCATTTGTCGGCATAAAATATAAAAATTAAAAGAACTCCAGGATATAAAAGAAATTAATTCATAAAAGAATCAGGATTAACATAAAGAAACTATTAAATTAATAAACTAAAATTTATTTAGGCATGGCTTACCGCGCCGCTGGAACGCGGAAGGTGGTGGTTGTGGCGCCTCCTGCAGGCTTTGTGAACTCACGACCTGCGGTCATCGGCTGGTGTCTGGTGCGGCCAGTTTAACATTTTGCGTGGCGGCGAGCACTGAGTGGGGAGCAGCGTGGTGATGCGAACTTCTGGCGGAGCCCAATGAAGGCCACTCAATTATAAGTGTTTGTGCCGGTACTGTTTTGGCACTGGTACTTTATCACCAAAAAATTCATGGCCTTTTTATAATATCAAAACCACTGCGATTTCGAGTGATTAGTCCGGAACAATTTATAAAGCTTCTTTTCGCTCAAATGGCTGCGGCGAGCCCGATGGTTGGGATATGCACATTTATTTATTCATTTATTTTTGTTTGCCCAGAACATAATATTTAGGTATATATATAGATTTTTATATTAAAATTTAATTCATAGGAAAAATACAGAGGAATTATAAAAGAGTTATGAAATTAATTAAATAATTTATATTCAGTATCCTCCATATAAAGTCTACAATAGAGCTGATTTTTATTTAGATCTCAAGAAATATAATTACAGAGGTAAATAATAATTATAATATGTATTTAAATAACCCAATAGTATTGTCACACAAATACGTATACCAAATTTAGTTTAAATATATTTAGGAGTATATACTTATTTTCAACAGAGATTCAGAAGAATAATCAATATAAACAAATAAGTTTTACGAGAGAACCACAATAAATATGGCACGTTGATTTAACAGTATCACGATTTTTATTTCAACACAATAAATTTCTCAACTAAGTTATATTGAAGGAATTTCCAATAGGTTGTACTAAATTTCCTACAGAAGATTCTGAGGGTTTTACTACAAATGAGTTTTCAAACATAAAACATCATTCAACCAATTTTTGAAACATAGCAACCAGATCTGTTACAGAACAATGAAATATTAATAATATTAAAAGGAGAATACCTGGAGTCCTTTGTCTGAAGAAGAAACCCTCCTGTAACCTCCTCTCGAATTCCTCCTGTAACTCCCTTCTCGACCTTCTGCCTTCAATGTTCTACTGAATCCCTCTTTTCTTTCTAAACTCACAATAATTTCCTCCAGAAAAACCTCCAACACCCAAACTATCTTTTTTAATTTTTTCCTTTCTAGATCCCAAAAACAACAGAGCAAAAATTGTGTGTGTGAATAATTCCCTCCATAAAAATAATAAATCACTAATTAAAATCAATAAATCTTTTTCCGCTTTCTTTTTCAAAAAGCCTCCTTCCTTATTGGTCCTTTTTCAGCTTTTAAAAGCCCACATTTATCTAAAATTTTAATTGAAATAATTTATTTAAATTTAGATATTATCTTCACATAATTTCCTAATTTAATATTAATAAAAATAATAATATTTAATTACTCTCAACAATATTAATTTAATTATAATTATTTGCATTTTTAATTAATTAAATAAATTTTAATTATATATTTAATTTTAACATTTTTCTAACTCTCAATTAAATCAAATCTTTAACGATAGTGAATTATTTATGAAATCAGGTTAGTCGTTAAACAACAAAGTCCGTCATTGCGGATCCGACCCATAGACAAAACCGATTCAGCGACAACTTTCAGGCAATGGGACAGGACGGGGTTCTCGACAATTCCTCATTATGGGTTAATTTATTGCTTGCCCTGTCCTGCCGAAGCAGGTGGAATCGAGACTTATTCCTGCAATCCTGCATCCAAATAAACGTCAAGTAGCACATGTATATATATATAATCAAACATCCTATTGTGAGAAGGAATTGCAGTGTAGCAGGGCACTCGTGAACGAGTGATGCTACACTGTCCTCTCACCTAATCTATTCTAACAATTATATCATCAATAACGAGCTAACATTTCTAACCAAATTGATCATAAGATGACATGATATCTAACTACTACATCATAACTAATTATTAAACAATTGCATCATAAAATAATACTGAATTAAATAACATCACCATTGAATCATCACATCGACATATAAAACATTAATGAGCAACTATTTGAATAACAATAATCCAATCAACACACAAAGTATCATAAATCATACTAATAATGTCATATCAAATGATCACGTCCACTAAAGGAATAACAACATCATCAAACTTCAAACCAACCAAATCAAACCATAATAGTATCATCATAGTATCAACGTATCAAGTTAAAGCATAGAAATTAATAGAATCAATAGTATGAAGAATTATTCTGGTCGGTATGTGGTCCTAGTGACTAGGAAGATGTTTGGCTGATTGTATTCACTCGGAGTAACTCGAGGGTCTTGGGAAGAAATCTCAGCGATGAAGGAAGGTCACGCCGACAGGGATACAACTGAAGTTATCGGAGTAGCTCAAGATGATCAGTATGAAGTCTTGGCAACTTGGAGAGTCTCGTCGATAGTCTTCAGGATGACATGTTGTGTTCACTGAGATGTCTTGGCGAAAGTCAAATGTCTTGTTGACTCGGTATGACATGTTCGCTTAGTGTAAGGTCTTGGCGAAAGAAAAAAGTCTTGTCGACTGGTGATTAGGGTGCTCGGTATGCCTTATGACCTCAGTATGAAGTCTTGGCAAAAGTGATGAGTCTCTCTGACTCGTAGATGCTTCAGAACAACATGAAGACTTGGTGAGAGGTCTTGGCGAGAGCAGAATGTCTAGCTGACATAAGACTTTGGGGTAACTTGAAGGCATCGTTATGATGTCTTGGCGAAGAGCGATTGTCTTGCCGATGGGAATCCTGATCTTGGTATGACTCTTGGTGACTGCTCGGTGTTCAGTATGACTTGAAGGCTCGGTATGATGTCTTGGAGAAGAGAGATAGTCTTACCGACTGATGAACTCTTCAGAATACCTTGTGATCTTTGGTGTGAGGTCTTGGCAACATGGTGAAGTCTTAGCGATAGCTCTGGAGCTCGAAATGTAACCTCTTGTCGATAGGGATGACTCTTGGCGATGCTCGAGATGTTGGGTACGTGGTGTTGGCATTGGGGAGACACGGTTAGTGTCTCATCGACATGACAACATACTGAAAATACCCTTAACCATTTGGATGACGTAGGCGTGGTGTGATTTGGATAGCCAATCCAAAGCAAGATGTGAACCATTTGTTGAACCATTTTACGTATTGGAAGTTGCGGAAAACTAAAACATGAGGAAGTGAAACATCTAATGATATTTGGGCTAGATGATTCGTTAGTTCTAGTGCGATGGTTAGAAAAGAATGATTTCATAGAAACTGAGAGAATGAATGTATGCTCACATTATGCATTGGGCGTTCGAGAAAATAAATAAGAGAGGTTGATAAGCCAAAAAGAATTTGAAAGAGCCGAGCCAGTGAGAGAAAGCGATAGGTATTGACAGAGGTGGCAAAAGGTGACCGAGAAAGAGCTGAGGGCATGAAGGTCGAAGCGGAAGAGATCGGTGGTGTTATCTTTGGAATCTCTCGATCTATCGAGGGGATAGTGTTTACGGTTATCGGAATAGACAAGATGTAATCGAAAAGGATAGAGCCTAAAACTATATTGTAACTTTTGTGCGGAATAATACAATGAAGCGAACTTTGGAGAGTGGGGTTTTTCACCCGTGAGGGGTTCCCCATGTAAAATCTTTGTGTTTTTGTTTTCTTTAGTATCATCTTTCATCATTGTTGTTTGCTAACATTTGAATTTACATGTGTTTCTCTCGGAAGAAGGATCAATGTGGGAAATAAATTGTGTTTGTTTCCGCTTTAGGACATAGTTGTATGTGTCTTTGAGGCAACCTAATCGAAATGAAAGTTACTGAAGGCACTACTATTTGGAGTTTCTATGATATGCCCTCCATTGATTTCCTTACAAGTGGTATCAGAGCCTTCTTATGGTTGTTGGTTTTGGATATTTCTCTTGTGAAGATTTCTTAGCTTGATGGGCTGGAAGAAATCTGGAGGAATGGACTGATGTATTGATCCTTTGATGAGTGGAAGCCTTGTGGTATTCTGAGATAGCATGCAGCTTGAAGGATGGTCAAGATGGAAAATGGAGTTGATCATGTTGTGATCTGTGTCTCCTGGCTAGTAGCGGTATAACCTTGGAGTATGAGGTGGATTTCTTTGCTCTGTGGTTGTGTAGCAGTAAAGCTTTCATATTGGGCATCTGTGTGTCAGGCTCCTAGGTGATATGGAGAAGCCTAAGTTGTTTCTTAGTCATGGAAGAGAGTGCTTATGCTAGTTGGTGGTTCCTGGTGTTGGAAGGCACTGTTTCCTATTAACCTCGAATGCTTGAAGGCTATGGAGTTAATCATTAGATGATTTGCAAGCTTCTGAGATAGCTTTTCTCTCTTTCTCAGATGCATGTACATGTTGGTGGTTTTAGAGTTGGTCTGAAAGGGACCTGGATTCTCCTGAACTGTTGTTTTCCTTTCTAAGGATGTTTTGTACTTGCATGGCTCTGTGGTTTTATAGGTTTTACACGGTTAAGAAAAACTTGTGGTTTTGTGGAGTTGTTGTTGAGCTATTTTCTAGACCCTAGCTTTTGGGGTGGTGTTGGATGAGATAGTTGCAGTTTTGCATGCATGCTTGGTGCATGGTTTGAGGAGGCGTGTTTTACTCTCTGCATGGGAGTGTTGGTATGTGATTTGTCACTCAGCATTCCTATGGTGGTGCTTGTGGGTTCCTTGATTATGGTGCTCATTGTGGACATGATTGGCAAATTAGATTTGGCATGATCTAGTGTTTGAGTGATGTTGTCTATGTGGTTATTCTCTTTGAGATCTCAGTTTTGCATTTCTAATGCGATGATGGGTTTGCATGTTTCTGTTGAATGTATCTATAGGTTGTTCAATGTTGCGGGCTGTCTTTACCTACATGGTTTCTGTGAGACAACTCAGAAGTGGACTGTCTATATCCACAAAGTTGATTCATTGTTGGTGCAAACTTGTTAGCTAGCCTTGTCTATGGTCACTTGTGCATTGGTGTGGTGCTTTGAGATGAGAGGATGGATACTATTGAGTACCTAAATAGTCGGTTATGGGAACCTGTAGAAGGTGGTCATGATGCTTGGAGAGCTCGGGTGTCATGTTTTAGTGGGAACTTTAGCAGTGACTGTGGATTCATCACGTGGTGGTGAATGGTCTTCTTTAGTGTTGCAGAATTTTCTTAGGAGAGCTCTTTGATCCTGTTGCTGTAGAAGGGTTTCTTTCACATTTGCATGGACATTACTTGAAGATGTGCAACATCTTCGATCCATGGAAGATGCTTGGAGTCTTTGGCTAAGGTGTTGGTGGTTCTTGACAAGTGATGTTGATTTTGAGTCTATTTTCTTTATGTCATGGTATACTCTTGCTTGTGCACTGGAGTTGTGGCATTGTGCATTGAACTTGAGACAATGGTAAAGTCACTTGAAGCATGGGATCTCCTATGGGGATGTGTAGATCATGATGTCATGATAAGTTCCTGATTCAGATGATTGGAGCTTTGACAGTGGTCTGGTAATTCTTTGTGTATTGAGTGCTTTGATTATTTGCTTGATACTTCATGATAGTGCAGTAATGTTGTTGAAGTTTAGCATGAGATGATCGGTTGCTAGTACTCATGGATACATGAAGAATAAGGTGAGGCTTTCTTTCTCTTGTGAGAGAAGTGTTGCTGCTTGTTACTCTTGTTAAATTTTTTCAGTAGAAAGTCCGAGAATCCTACACCTTGGTTGAATGTGAGTTCAATAAGAGACCTATGAGGATATTGATCTTGAATTAGTCATGATTACTTGTATATCTTGAAGGAGTATTCTCGTTCCCACTCTTGGTCTACTCGGCAGTTTATCTGAAAGGTATTTGGCCCATTATATTTTTTAGATGTGTTTTATTAAGTTCACTTTCATGATATGGATCTTGAATTGTTGTCTAATGGTTCTGGAGGATTCATAGTGGAAGTTGTATAGTTTTGTTTTATCTCCTTGTTGCTAATGGGAATTGGTAGGAGATGTTGTATGGGCTGATTTCCTAAAATGAGGAATGGACTAGCTTGATCTTCTTTGAGATGCTTACATCCATGTTGTTTTTAAAGTTGGTTTGATCTTGGTGATTGAACGAATGGATGTTGTTAAGGTTTTTCTTTTGAGATGTGAAGATGATCATTCTTGACACAGCTGGCTGTTAGAAGTGTATGTAAGAGGATGCTCTACAGGAAGATGATGTGCAGAGTTTCTCTCTGTGGCCGTGAAGGTTTGTGGTGAGAGAAATGTTTCTTATGGTAGGTTGTTGCAGGTTGTGCATATCATTGAGGATTTTTTCCTTGGTACTACATGGTTACATCTTCTATGTGTTGTTATTGGTAGACTTGTGAAGCCTTTGATCTTTCTGATCTATATTACTCAGGCAGTGGGAGTTCTTGTATGTGTCTTGTCTTCTTCGACTGGTTGACACTGGAACTTGTATTTGCTGTTAATGGATTGGTAGAAGTTTACTAATGGTGATACCTTCAAGGTATGTGAGATTGGATGGAATAGAACGAGTTGTGGGTGCTAGTTCCAGTCGCGTGGGTTATCAATTGGATGGAAGCAATCAGTCTAATTGTTGTTCTAACTGATGTTTAGTTTCTTTTTTCTAGATAAGACTTCATGGTTGTGTTCTGATTGAAGCTTTGAAGTTGATATTGCTTTTGTATAGCATTTGAGCATAGTGAAGTGGTAGCAGTATCTTGTTGATGATATCACTAGGATCTTTTTCTTGTGTTAATTGGAATGGTGCTTATACACCATAGCTTTGTATTCTTCTTCCACAGGTGACATGTTGGAAGATGACAGGATTGTTGCCTGAAGGTGAACATCTTGGATGTTGGAGCAGAATTCTTGATGGAGCATGAGAGCATGTTTGAGATCTATGTGGTTTCCTGGAACGCTGTGATCGGTTGCTTTGTTGGACAGTGAGTTGCAGTTGGGTGCCCGGTCTTTGTTGCAGATTGTCTAGTAGACTGTTATCTGTGGAGACTTATTGGTTAGGTGTCTTGAGTATTGCAGGGTCTGAACTGGTGGAGCTAGTGTGATCCTAGTTTCTGGTTGCTTTGGAGGTGCTTGTGTGATCTTCGTCAAGTGGGAGATTGTTGGAATTATTGCCTCAATCTCATAGGCTGAAACCTCTGAGAAAGCATAGTCACTGTGACATTCCTGTTGTCTGGCCAACTGGCAGTTTAATAACCTTTCATTTTGCTCATGTCACTGAGACAAAGTTGATGTCTTGCTGAATGAAGTCTATCACTGTGACCTCTTGTGTTCGGTATGACCTTGTGACAAGTGAAGACCTCTGGCCGATAGATTGCTCTTATCGGGTGTCGGGGAGACCCACAGTGACCGATGTCTTCGGGGTGACTTGAACACTTGGTATGAAGTCCCAGCGACTGAAGCGAGTCTCACCGATAGGATATGGTTATCGAGGTAACTCAAGTGTGTCGGTATGTGGTCCTAGCGACTAGGGAGATTTCTGGCCAACTGTATTCACTCGGAGTAACTTGAGGGTCTCAAGAAGAAGTCTTAGCGATGAAGGAAGGTCACGCTAATGGGGATACAACTGAAGTCATCGGAGTAGCTCAAGATGATCGGTATGAAGTCTTGGCGACTTGGAGAGTCTCATCGATAGTCTTCAGGATGACATGTTGTGTTCATTGAGATGTCTTGGTGAAAGTCAAATGTCTTGCCGAATCGGTATGACATGTTCACTCGGTGTAAGATCTTGGCGAAAGATAAAAGTCTTGCCAATTGGTCATTGGGGCACTCGGTATGACTTAGGACCTTGGTATGAAGTCCTGGCGAAAGCGATGAGTCTCGCCAACTGGTGGATGCTTCAGAACAACATGAAGACTCGGTGAGAGGTCTTGGCAAGAGCGGAATGTCTAGCCGACATAAGACTTTGGGGTAACTTGAAGGCATCAGTATGATGTCTTGGGAAAGAGCGATTGTCTTGCCGATGGGAATCCTGATGTTGGTATGACTCTTGGCGATTGCTCAGTGTTCAGTATGACTTGAAGGCTCGGTATGATGTCTTGGCGAAGAGTGATAGTCTTGCCGACTGATGAACTCTTCAAAATACCTTGTGATCTTCGGTGTGAGGTCTTGGCGACATGGCGAAGTCTTAGTGATAGCTCTCTGGACTCAATGTAACCTCTTGCTGATAGGGATGACTCTTGGTGATATCAAATGCTAGCTGTGTTGGCATCGGGGAGACACGGTTAGTGTCTCACCGGCATGACAACATAGGTTGAATGCCCTTGACCGTTTGGATGACTATCTGACATGGTGCAATTTGGACCAATCAGAGAAAGCAGGATGTGAACCATTTGTTGAACTGTTTCTGTGTGGAAGTTGGAAAACTAAAACACGAGGAAGTGGAAACATCTAATGATGCTAGGCTCAATGTAACCTCTTGCTGATAGGGATGACTCTTGGTGATATCAAATGCTAGCTCTCTGGACTCAATGTAACCTCTTGCTGATAGGGATGACTCTTGGTGATATCAAATGCTAGCTGTGTTGGCATCGGGGAGACACGGTTAGTGTCTCACCGGCATGACAACACAGGTTGAATGCCCTTGACCATTTGGATGACTGTCTGACATGGTGCAATTTGGACCAATCAGAGAAAGCAGGATGTGAACCATTTGTTGAACTGTTTCTGTGTGGAAGTTGGAAAACTAAAACACGAGGAAGTGGAAACATCTAATGATGCTAGGCTGGATGATTCGTTAGTTCTGATCCAACAGTTGGAAAAGAATGATTTCATAGAGCCTGCAGAGAACGAATGTATATACGTATGCATTGGACATTTTGAAGGTGAATGAGAGGGAGTTGATAAGCCAAGGAGCTAAAGAGCTGAGAGCCAATGAGAGAGCGATAGAGTGAGGACCGAGTGGCTGGCTAAAAGGCCGAGGCCATGAGGTTGAAGCAGAGGAAGAGATCAGGTAGTGTTATTTTGGAATCTCTCCTGATCTCTTAAGGATAGTGTTTTACAGGTTGTATCTAGAATGAACAAGATGTAATCTCTGAAAAGGCTGAGCCTGAAACTATATTGTAACTTTCTATTGTTGAATAATACAATGGCTCAAAATTTGGAGAGTGGGGTTTTTCACCCGAAAGGGTTTTCCCCATGTAAAATCTTTGTGTTCTGTTTTCTGTAGTATCTTTCATCTATGTTGTTGCTTGCTGTTGAATTTACATGTGTTTCTCTCAGAAGGATCAATGTGGGAAATAAATTATGTTTGTTTCGCTTTAGGACATAGTTGTACGTGTCTTTGAGGCAACCTAATTGAAATGAAAGTTACCGAAGGCACTACTGTTTGGAGTTTCTATGAGATGCCCTCCATTGATTTCCTTACAGGGAAGAGATTTGAGCTCTCTTCTTTATTTGAAGAGGAATTTCTTCCTCAATCTCTTCATCACACATTTCCATCAATATTCTTTCTTCTCCCCTTTTATGTTTGATCTACTACTGAGGATGATGGTTTTTCCTTTTCAATTATAGTAGTATATGGACCCTCAACCTTCTTGGACTTTTAAGGCTAATATTTTGGTCAATGTAACTCCATCATGGGGAAGGGGTACAACAACCATCTTTTTAAACAATTTATGGCACTAGATGCTCTTACTTCCATGTTTTCATCTTTTGCTATTGAGCAGTCTACATTGTAGGTGGGTTGGTTGTAAATTTCTTGGCCATTGTAAATAGGATCTAGGATGTTCCCATTATCCCTCAAGTCCTTTGGTAGTTTAGCCACATTATAGGTTCTCATTATTTCTACTATCAATCTAAAATATTCTTTCATTCTTACCTCGTACTCATCCTCAAAATTAGACCAATGATCTTCTAAAGCAGGCACATGTAACTTGAAAAATGAACCTATGACCTTGCTAATTTTTCTAGTAGGATCAAATTTGGCCCTCAGGTCATTGTATAAGTCCATTGTGTATATTTCCAACTCTACTTCTATAGTCTTTGTATTTTTCATGTTTGCATGAGTAGCCACCCACATCTATAAGGAAAGAATATCCTAATTTGTGCTTTCGAGAAATCAACTTGTGGATCTCTATAACTTGTCTACACAATTCTAATTGGAATATTCTATCATTGGGGTATCTGGAAACTTGAGGGAGCTTTGTGGAAGCTTGCCACCATAATGTATAAGAATGTTTTGAACTAGATATACCAACTTATCCAATTCTTCAGTTCTATCATTGCTTTCAATGAGATGTTTTTAACAAAATAATTCTCTTTCCCTCTAATGATAGCATAAAATAAGGCATCATTTACAATACAATAGTTCATGTTTCTGGTATTCAATTCCAATTGTGGGTGATGTTCATATATTTTAGTTTCTCTCAACTAAATGGATGCTATCCTTGTAATCCCTAGAAGGGTTTCTTGATAGGCCAAAAAATATACCAAGTAGGAAGTCATGCAATTTTTCTAGTACTTAGCACATCCTTCAGTTGGGCATGAAGTGTGTTGCTAATTATAGTGGCCTAGTTTATCTTCTTTTTGGACACCACTATCAAGATGTAATAACACATCTAGGGGTAGAAATACCTGTCATGTAGATAATGATAAAATCTACTAAGGAGTGTGATTTGTTCCTTAGCATATTCCCATAATTCACTCCTATGCCCCACTATGGCCATTTTGAGTGCTAACTTCTTGGGATTAAGTAGAATTTTATTATTGATAAAATTGAGACAACTTACATTATGCTTCTTAAAATAAACCAATGGCCTTTTCATGTCAATAGTTTCATACTTTGATGACATAGGAATCCCAGACACCCTTTCAATCATGTCTAGACTGATGTCAAGTATTACTTCTCCAAAAGGTCCCAATGTATTTCTTTGTTTGTGATTATAGTATTGAGCTCATGTCAATACTAATTTATGAGATTGCACCGAAATAGGAAATGCAATTGCCTCCACCAGTCCTGAATTGGCTAGAGAAGTAGACATAATTGATTTACCCTCTTCATTGTAGACACTTCTATGAAATTCATTCATATCCACATGTTCCAAATCAATATCTACAATATCCAAATAGAGAGAAAACATCTTGGATGGAGGGTAATACCCTTTGTATCGATACTTCATCTTGGCAACTTATCCTTGCATACACATTCAAACATCATCCATTAGAACATAGAAAAATTAATTGAAGGCTAAATAATCACCTTAGTCGGGCCCCAAAGATAAGTCATATTATGCTCTATTACAACGTAAGGATCTCAAATAATTACTTTACCAAAGTTCCATCTTATCAAGTATTGGGTCTCGAAAATACCCCATATTTCTTACTAAAATAAACTTAGGTAACGAACCCAAATTAGACTGTTATCCTTCTAAGGAGATCAGCAATCAGAAGCCACCAAACTTAAAAGAGCTTGGATTAGTGGACAAAAACACTCTAGCAGAGGATATCAAGGGTGGGTTATTTCCACTTACTAATAAAAATTGGAAAAATATTAATGGAAGGCTAAGGAAAGAGAATATGTTGATCAAAAATTTAGAGGAGAAAGCCCTAAGCCCACCTCTCTCACCTAGACTTAAGACAGTATATGAGCTCTTTGGAATGGTAGAGAACAACACATTATCAGAAAAGGATAATGAGAAAGAGAAGTGTAAGCTTTCATTTGTTGACAGACTTTTGGATCCAGATTTCCTAGAGGAAGAGGAAAGGATTGAGGACTTGGAAGGATTGTCACTCTTAGAGGCTTTGGATAAGGAGAAGTCATGTGACAATTTGAATGGATATGATCAACTAGAAGAATCAGAGAGACCTTCTCTATCTCCAATTAAGTTTGAAGTGTCCAACTTTAGCTTGGGGATTGAAAGATCAATATCAAATAAGAAGCTTCCAGATTGTGGGAAAAAGTACAAGAAAGGAAAAGGGTGTAAATCCTCAACTTTTTTAAGGACCGAAGAAGGGGAGGAATCAGATCAAACCAAAATCATAAACTATATGCATGTAGGGAAGGGTAAGTTCCTTCCCAAAGAGAAATGAAGGTTATATCGTGGAATGTTAGGGGATTAAATGCTCCTAACAAGCAACGTTTGATCAAACGTTGCATTTTTTCCTTCAAAGCTGATATTGTCATGATGCAAGAAACAAAAATGAATGTTGATCAAATGGTAAAATTTAATAGATCAATAGGAAGTTGGGATATGGATTTTGAAGAGGCTAATGGATCCTCGAGTGGGTTGGCAATTATGTGGAATCCAAGAAGAGTTGATTTTATCAAGCTGGAAGGTAGTACCAATTGGATTGGTGGAACAATAAGAAGTCTAAACTCTAACTTGGAATTCTCTATTTTAAATGTTTATGGTCCAATCCCCATAAAGAAGAAACTGGAAGTATGGGAAGAGATCAGCAGCAGATTTAGGATTTGGGAAAAAAAGAATTACATTATTGGAGGATACTTTAATGCCATTGTCCATCTTTCGGAGAAAAGTGGAGGGTTACAAAGAGAATCTCAACCTCAGACAAACTTCAAAAACTGGGTGCTAAAAGAAAATTTCTTAGAAATTGAATTGGAGAATGGAACCTTCACATGGAACAACAAAAGAATGGGATTTAGTAACATAGATAAAAAAATAGATAGGTTCTTTTATAAAGGAGATTTAACCACCTTCCCATTTGATTTCAAAGCTTCCATTTCGCCAACATCAGAATCAGATCATTTTCCTATTTAGCTAGAAATTCTAGGAGAAATCAAACCATTGCTATGCCCATTCAAATTTGAGAATATGTGAATGAAAGATGAAAAGTTTGTGAAACGTATTGAACAATGGTGGAAGGAATGTCATGTTGAAGGGTCTAAACTTTTTTGCTTTATGACCAAATTGAAGAAAATTTAAAAAAACCTTCTTTGCTAGAACAAAGATCACTTCAAAAACATTTTTTATTCAAAAAGCTCAGTAGAGCAAAACATTAAAGACCTCAATGAACAAGTCATCCAACAAGGCATGAACTCAGAGATGTTTTGTAGGGAAAAGGAGCTTTTAAGGGATTATGAAGACATTTTGGCCAAAGAAGAGATTTTTTGGAGGCATAAATCAAGAGAGATTTGGTTGGAAGAAGGGGATAAGAACACAAAGTTCTTCCATAACAACACAAAACAAAGGAGAAGAACTAATAGAATCCACAAAATCAATGATGTTAATGGGAAAACCTTAGATGATCAATTTGAGATTCAAAAAGAGATAATTCAATTTTATTCAAATATTTTTAACAATCATGAAGGCTCACATCTTGCAGCTCAACAAGAGTTGCTAGTGTATTCAATGGAAAATTAGATGGGTTAGCTTATTAGATAATAAACATCAAAAATCCAAAGAGGCTATCAAGAACAATGGAAAATCAAAACAAAGAACGATTATACCTTCCTTTCTTTCCATGCTTCACCTTCATAGCACCTTCTAGTTTGCAGCAAGTCAATGAGGCCCCCAGATTTCAGATTGAGCAACCTATAATAATGCCAAAGCCCTATGCAAATGTTGAAGGATTTATATAAAACAAATGACTTCACAATAGACTGAAAATGACAATGACTGCAAATGACAATAATAATAGCCTAAGTTGACAGAATGAGCATGAGCCCCGAAATAAGAACAAAATTGCTATTTTATAGAAACTACAATTTTGAATGTGTGGCCAGGATGAGAAGATGACAAATACCCTAGAATCAATGGTCAAGATTCTATAAGATAATCCCTAATTAGGGTTAGGGAAAAATCCTTAAATGAGAGGTCAAGATGCAATTTGAGAAAATCACATCGACGGTGGAGAAGAGAGGAGATAATTAATTAGAAGAAATAAAAGATATTCAAAAATCAAGAAGATAAGGACTGCCTGATTGAACTGAAGATCATATTTGGAAAAATCAAGAATTAAATAAAAGTTACTTGATTTTGGAAGAATAATATCTTTTTGAATTTAATTAATTCAAAATGATGATTTTGTGTGACAAGTAAATAATCTTTTTCAGATTATTTACTAAAAAGAGCGAGAGTTAATAAAATGAAATCATTTTAAATATTTTCATTTATTTAAAATGAGAGAAAAGTGAAATTAGTAATTAAATAATTAAAGATAATTATTTAATTTAGAAGACTGAATAATTAAATAAATTAATAAATTTATTTAATTGTGACAATTAGTGACATATCAAATAAATAAATGAAATTCATTTATTTGATAATCAGGTAGAATAAATGACCGGAGGTGATTAAATAAATTAATAAATTTATTTAATTGCAAGAGGACCATAGACCTTTAGTGACGTATTGAATAAATAAATATGATTTATTTATTTAATAATCATCAAGAATGCAAGAGACATGAATTAATTAAATAATTATGAATTATTTAATTAATAGTCAAATGTGGACCAAGGACATAATTTAAATGTCACAATTATGCTAGGACGAAAGTGGTAAAAATAGAGCTTGCAGGCCTAGGTCATTTTTATGTGTCTACATTTTGCCCCTCTTTGTCATAATGTAGCATGTCGCATTGTGACAAAGAAAATAAGTCAAATTCATGCCCCAGCGAAGGTATAGAGTATCGATGCCCCCTCGGGAAATTTTTCAAATTTTGCACCCACGACAGAAAAATTTGGGAAGTGTCCCGACAAGTTAATTTCATGACTAGAAACTTAGTGGCACTGACCATTTCAAATTCAGACGTGGTTTAGGCAACCAAAAGGGCAGTCAAAGATGGTCAAAAGAGCCTTTAGTAATACATCCCGTGAAAAAAAACCATTTTTACCCTATAAATAGTGCCAAAAGGGGCTTAAAACTATTAATTTGCCTTTTTTACCATAGTCATTTCAGAGCTCGTAGTGTGAAGATAGCAGCGGCGAAGATGGTGATCCTAACTACAGAGCATCACGACTACATTGTTAGGACCTTCAGATGGCCAAAGGGTGCGGAGCCAGCAATATGTACCCCTTCCTTTGTGATTTTCTCAATTTTTGTGCTTTTTTAGGATTTTAGGAATGAATTCAGATGTGTCGCGACGCAATTGCCTTCACGTAAGCCGCATCCACGTTCACATTGCATGCATTTGATGCGTCGCGACACAAGTGAACCAGACAAAATAACTGCATGCCAAATATTTTGCACCGCATTTGTAAAAAATGCGACGCATTCGATACATTAAGACACATTTGACTTGAGAAAACATGCATTCGCTTTTTTTAGACGCATTTGATACTTCAAAACCCGCAATTGATTTAGAATAATGCATTTGCTAAACTTGCGACGCAAGTGTCATACTGGGTCGCATTGGTGTTTTAAAAACACACATTCGCTATATTGCAATGCAATCACTATACAGAATGACGCAATCGATTATTTGCGACGCAATCGATTATTTGTGACACATTCGATTATTTGCAACGCAATCGATTATTTGCGACGCATTTGACTGTTGACTTTTGACTTTGAGTGCCTTAATGTTTTTTCAAACTGTCATTATCATAGACTAGGTTGGAAATGGCAAGTGCTAAAAGATGCTGATACGTGTGTTGATATGTGCAGTGACAGTTGGCACCCATCTATACCCAGGAGAGAAAACCTTCGACCTATTTGTTTAGAGACACACTATCAGAGAGAGACGATGATGACTGATGTGACTGGGTTTGTATTATGTCGCCTATATGCCCATTATTCGAGCAAATAGGGGACTTCTGACCGCGCTGATGGAGAGATGGCATTCAGAGACCTGCTCCTTCCACCTACCAACTGGAGAGGTGACAGTGACGCTCGAGGATGTGTACCGGATTCTACGCATCCCTATCCAAGGAGAGCAGATAGTATACGATCCATGACATGGGTATCAGACTTTCACCACTTATTACCACAATCAAGGTGCAGGCTTAGGCATTGAGGATTATGATATCCCGTGGGCATTCATGGCTGAGCATTATACATGATATGATGCCTTCTTAGCTTCTTTGATTGCTGGCATACTATGTCTAGATCGTTGAGGGCATGGTTTTCCTATTGGCTGGGGAGATGTTTTCATCGGCATGAAGCGAGATAGGACTGTCTATGCGTGGGGACCCTGTGTACTAGGCATGATGTATCACCAGATGCATGAGATCACCTATGGGAGGGTGAACAGTATATCTTGCGGGACTACGCCTCTGATGATCTGGGCCTGGGAGCACATTGCAGTTTTTCGGCCACCGATCGAGAGACCACAGTTAGCAGCGGGTATGCCATATGTATACTATTATACCGATGCCTTACATCACTCCCACTATGGCGAGACAGGGTGGTGAAGACACCAGATTGACACCATGTTGACCGAGTTCATTTGGAGACCGTACAGAGATTGTGACGAGTGGGATGGTGAGGCCGGTCATCTCAGTTTTTGTCAACAGTATAGGTATCTGATCATCCAGACTATTCAAACTCAGCTGATCGTGGAGATGTACTTGCCACAGAGGGTGGTCAGACAGTTCGAGGAGCAGCAAGATGTGCCTATGGGGGCCGCAGAGTATGCTCGTTCCTCACGAGAGTCAACATGGGGACCACACATATCCGTCCCTTTTGCGATACAACAAATTGACGGACTAGTAGCCCAGTAGTGGGGCTGGAGAGGGGGTGTTGCAGATCCAGGGACCACACCAGCATATGACCTATGGCGGCAGACACACCATCCTACTCCATTATCAGATCCAGAGGGACCACCTCCAGTAGATTGGAGATCAGTGATCCCTCACGTGCGTAGAGGTGGGCAAGGAGGTAGGGCAGGGGACAAGGGGAGAGCCAGAGGCAGAGGGAGAGATGGGGACAGGGCCGTAGGTAGGGGTGGAGGGGGAGGAGGAGATGATGGTGATGATAGAGGAGGGGATGGAGGGAGACCTGTCAGGCGGGTGAGGTAGTGAGTAGCCTTAGATCCGATCCAGGAGGTGGCTGAGGAGGGTGAGGAGGGACTGAGAGTAGAGGTAGAGCAGCCTAGGGCAGAGAATCTCATCGACATGGAGATTGAGGAGAGGCCGAGGGTTGAGGTGGAGGTTGAGGAGGAGCATGCAAAGGAGGTTGTAGGGGAGGAGCATGCAGAGGGGGTTGCAGGGGGGGAGGATGCAGAGGGGGTTGCAGGGGGGGAGCATGTAGAGGAGGTTGCAGTGGAGGAGGATGAGGAGGATGTGGATGCCATCAGCGAGGCAGAGCGTTTATTGCATTGGCGGATGGTCAAGGGGTCAGATGATGTGCCGACAGGGCCAGTGATGCCAGCAGATGCCACCATAGATGAGCAGATTGCCGACCTCCAAAGGCAGTTAGATGAGAGCACAACGTAGGTCTGAGCCCTATAGGTAGAGCTAGAGCTAGTCAGGGTTGAGAGGGATCAGGCCGAGATCCGGAGACAGGAGTCAGCGCAATGGTGCGAGGAGTTCACAGAGTTATGCTCAGGACCATCCAGAGACATGGCACGAGAGCTGGCGAGAGTGAGCACTCGCCTTGGGTGCTATAGGAAATTATAAGAGCATGCAGTGCCAGCAGACTGACGGGACCCCACACTAACATGGTCTTAGTCAAGGATAGGCAGTGGCCACAGGTTAGGGAGTGGTAACAGTAGCAAGAGTTACACTAGTGTGGGAGGGTCTTCCTTCTCAGGGCACACGTCGATCCATAGGTCCCATCACTCGCACAGACATAGTTCAAGCCATCACAGTCATAGGGCTAGTGGTTCAGACCATCGATCAGTAGGCAGTGTGCTCGCACAGACAGACACTTCAGTTGGGCAGACACAGGCAGCTGCGGTGTCACAGATGACAGGAGCAGTGACAAAGTCCCTGGCCACTCGTGCAGAGGTTACAGTGACCATGATGGGTTCCCTTCCCCTAGCAGAGTACAAATCCCTGAGGTCTTCTCCACAGAGGGAGGACGAGAGTACCTCTTGAGGAATTTGCATTGTATTGTTATTTTGTATTGACACTGATTGACTATCGAGCCTGCGAGCTCCATTTTTGGGATATCCTATTGACTCTATCCTGTGACATTCAGTTTTTGAGGTTATA
>VDFB02333878.1:0-27224 GCA_007258455.2 Sequoia sempervirens | reverse complement strand
AGGATATCATATTCTATCTGGTTGTTATTGTGTAGAAAAAATGATCAACAGGAACTGGCGCTAGAAGGAGGGCCTGAGCAAGCAAGCTGGATCAATTTTTGAATGCCATCTCTCCTGAGAGATTTAGAAGAAGAACAAGATCTGCTCCAGGGGAGGAAGATCTCCAGGAATTACCAGACCCTATTAGGTCAAGAAGGACCAACAGAAGGGGAGATTCATCATCATCTCATCCACCTCCCACATCTCCATCATCTCCATTTTCATCAAGTTCATATGGATCTGAGGCCATTCCCAGTCCACAACCTCAACCATTCATAAATCAGCCATTACCACCCCCGCCTCCACCAATGGCTTTCCTAGCAACGAACCCATCTCCATTAATTTTTTCCATCTACAATGTAATGCCCAAAAACCCTGAGCACTTTTGTTCAAAGTTCCATGTCAATGGTCCCAATAGGACCACTGAGGAGCACATCAGGATCTTTCAGACTGGTCTGAAAGATAGAGGGATAAACCATGAGGATGTAGCTTGCAGATTATTTCCTTATTTACTAGGAGAAGATGAATTCTATTGGTACAATCATCTGCCTGGTGGCTCTATCCATCATTGGACTGAGCTAGAGGCTACTTTCTTGCAAAAGTTTTGAATTCCCATTAGTTCTAATGAGCTTTATCATCATTTTACTAATGTTAAAAGGGAGGTCAATGAGCCTATAGGGTCATTCAATAATAGGTTTCATCGTGCTTACACCAGACTATAGGCCCCTTATGCTATTGATGAACCCACTGCTCTAGAAGTTTATTATGAGGAACTTGATAGTTTGACCGCTACCTTTATGAAGTGGAGTCATAACTCTCTTGCTAGTCTACTCGATGCATATGCAGAAGCTGTGAAAGTTAGCACTAATTTGAGGCAACATCTGTCTGGGCCTTTACCCTCACTAGGACCCATTGCTCACCCTGGACAAGTTCTAGCTCTTAACTAGGCTCTAGAGAACCATACTCCAATCATGAATCTGGTTCCTCAGTTGCCTCTGGTCCCTCACCTAGGACCCCCTATGGGACAAGTGTTATCCACGATGAGTTACCACCAGAAAAATGTGAATCAACCCCTGCACACCCAACCTCAGACTAGTTATCCTTCCTACCTACAGAATTCTGAAGTCTTGAACCAATCATTAAATGCCAATGCTTTGGCAAGGTATTCCCAAAATAATGTGAATCGGCCTCCATACAGTAATCTTGACAAGGATAGACTGGATGAATTTATTTGAACAAATAAAGAAGTTGAATATGGAGGTGACTTACTTGAGGAACCAGAACAGTCAATTGCAAGCTCCTCAAAGAAATATGCATTCCAATCAGAACAGAGACAATCTACAAGGATAGAACTTTGATAGAGGGCAACGTCAAGACCGAGGATATAATAATGACAGAGGATATAACCATGACAGAGGTTACAAAAATAATAGGGGATTTAATAATGACAGAGCATATAACAATGATAGAAGACAGAGCTATGATAAAGGACAACCCTCAGGCTAGAACCTTGACAGAGGTGGTGGACAAGGATTCAAAAGAAGGCAGCCATCAGGACACAACAAGACTTGGAACATAGGCCCCAATAATGGAGGAGTCCCCACCCCATTGGATCAACCAATTAGTCAAACTATCAATCAGTCTGCCAGTCAACCAGTTAATCAAGAGAAGCCTCCTAGTGGTGTATATCTAGTTGAGGCTACTTGATCAGGGTGGTGTAGGCTCCACAAGACTAGTCAACATTCTAAGCTGGACTGTCAAGAATTCCAAACAGCAGCCTCAATCTTTCAATATGAAGTGGAGAACAATACAAGCTGTCAGGAGATAGTACCCTTTATTCCTTATGATTCACCAGTGTTGGTATTAAACCATGCTCCTTTTCCACAAAGTGAGGAGAATGCACCTGAAGAAGAATCTGATCAGTTGGAGGACAAGGCAGACCAGGTGTGCAATGGAGATGAAATGACACAATTATTTGCTAAGAATCCAGTGAATGATAATGGTCCCAGGGATGAGGGAGAGGCTTATGTCAAAGAAGAAGCTTACATTGAAGAAGTACATACCTTCTAGAGGCCTATCAAGAAGTATGACTTGAGAGAGCTACCACACAGGTGCCCACAGGCTGGAGGCCCCTTTACTACGTCCATCCCACCGAATAATTTCAACACACCTCTAGACCCTAATGCTAGTAACAATCCCTCATTGCCCCTGGTTTCTAGGTAATATTTGTCTCAGGATCCAGGACATGCTGATATACCAAAAGCAAGAAATACTGATGCAAATAAAGAAAAGATGGTGGAATACTCAAGGGAGACTCCTATGGATTTAAATGAAGAACAGTTGGCCACGTATGTTGCTGAAGAACTCCAAAAATTAAAGGTAAATCTATCTGCATTTGAGCTATTAAGATTTTCATCCATTAGGAATGCAGTCTTAGGTTCTTATAATGCTAGTTCCATGACACAAGATAGGTCAGTTAGCAAGAATGTCAATAAAGTATCTAGCTTTCTAGGAGGGAAAAATCGATCTCATAATCAAGACTATATCCCCCCTAGAGATACTGGGAAAGAAAAGGATAAATCTCAGGTTGCTCAGGTAGATACTCCCTTAACTTTGTTTTAAGGGAAAACATACACACCCCCATTCTTAATTTCTGTTCGGGTATTTGGCAAGAATTTACATAATTGTCTATTGGATTCGGGTGCCTCGACCAATGTTATGCCCCTTGGTGTCTGTAGAGCTATGGGTATCACCCCTGCCGATTCTCAAAAGAAAGTTACATAGCTGGATAGGACTGAAGTTAATGTTGTAGGAGAGTTAAATATGATTCATATGCAGATTGCTTCCGATCCTAGGATCCAACAAGTTATCAATATACAAGTGGCTGACATACCTGATGCTTATGGCCTAATCCTAGGAAGGGACTTTACCAAAGATTTGAATGGATATGTTTCAACTAATCACTCCCATATGTGGCTTCCTTGGAAAGGTGTGCCAAACCAGATTAGAATTGAACGAGAACCCAGAATGAAGTATATGATTATGGAATATCAGAAAACCTCTTCTAAAATTCTGATATTAGAAGTAAGCATGGGTAACTATATGCTTGCTGCTCCCCTTGAAGAACTGGATTTGGAGGAGGTCCTCATGTTGCACACAATGTCTCATGGCCTCACGACAGAGTCTCATGATGTTGAAGCCCTAGTGGAACCAGTTAAAAATAATGGTAAACCAGCTGAAAGTAATGATGATCCAGAAGATAATCAACTGGCCTTGTTGGACAGATTTCAAGAGTTCATTCAAAAATGTATTGAAGATCAGATTAAGTTAGGAAGAACAATGAACTTTGGAGAGTTACTTTTTCCCAATTGGTGCAGGGTGCATAATGCTTCACATTCAAAATTGGATTACTGCTTATGCCAAGCTGCAGTGGAACAAATACAGAAACATATCGACCCCACTCCTGCAGTCAAATTTGATAACATGAATGTCCAAGAAGATCCCAAAAAGGACAGAATAATGCCTTCTGAAGAGCTATCTAGTGGTAACAGTGCAAGTAAAAAAGTAGGGAGCTCTGCAGCTGCTAGTTATTGGACTTTGAGATTCGATGGGTCCAAATCAAAGCAAGGGGCTGGAGCTGGTTTCGAGCTAATTATTCCAAGAGGTAAGACATTTTTTGCTGCTCATAGATTCCAATTCCACTGTACAAATAATATAGTAGAATATGAAGCCTTAGTGCATGGGTTGTTAATGGCATTAAAGAAAAAAGTTAAGATCTTGCAAGTGTATTGAGATTCTGAGTTAGTAGTCAAGTAGGTTAGAAGACAATATTCTTGTCATGACAGAAGGATGACTAACTACAGACATAGGGTATGGGACCTTATTGAAGGATTTGATGCCTTCAACATTCAGCTGATTCCTTGGCCCAAGTAGCCAGTACTCTACAGCCTTTATCTCTTTTTAGGTTGAATAAATTTACTGTGGAGCTGACCCCAGCACCCTCAGTACCTGATAATATCACCAACTTCCAAGTATTTGAGGATGACAAGCATATCTTAGATTTTATTACTAGTACTGATGTCTTTGCTTCACAAATCATTGATGAAACTAAACTTCAAGAAGCTGAGATGGACTTGGAAGGGATAATTAATCTGAAAACCAACACAATCCCTAGGGGAATGGTGCAATTAGAGAGGATTTTTGATCTGGGCAAGATCAAGGATCAAGATCAGGATACTAGGAAGGAGTCCATCAGTGGACAGTGTAACAAGCATAATGTGGGATCCCAAGAGGATGTCAAAAATGTTCTCATTGGTAAGGTGTGCACTCCAGAAGAAAGACAAGGAATCATTGATGCATTACATAGATATCCAGATGTGATAGCTTGGAGTTATGAAGACTTAAAAATTTATGATACATCAATCATAACCCATACCATTCCTCTCAATTCAAGAGTGAAACCTCCTTCGTATTGCAAAGGCCTAATAATGCATTGTTGGAACCTATAATATTTAAGGAAGTAAAAATCAAGGTCTCCATAGATAATATTTCCACGCATTAACTCTACTTGGGTTGCAAACCTAGTTCAAGTACAAAAGAAAAATGGTGAAATTAGACTGTGTGTAGATTTCAGGAACCTAAACAGAGCATCAGAAAAAGATAATTATCCAGTACCCTCACTAGATGAAGTGCTCCAAATTGTCAATGGATTTCAGATGATGTCTTTCCTAGATGGTTATTTAGGGTATAACCAAGTTATGGTGTAGTATGAAGATAGGCACAAGACTACCTTCACCACCAAGTGGGGCACTTTTTCAAGATAGGAGGATGCCCTTCAGTTTACCTCATCGTTGGAGCCACCTTCCAATGAGCTATGGAAATTGCTATTCCTTAAAGACATCATTGCAAATGCATCATCATTTACATGGATGACCTGACGGTATTTTCAAAGAAGAGAGGTGATCACATCTCAGATTTATGCAAAGTTTTTTAGAAATGTAGAGAGTTTGAGATATATCTCAACCCAAAGAAATGCATCTTTGGAGTAACAGAAGGTAAGTTATTAGGGCATATTATCTCTGAAAAGGGAATTACCATTGATCCAGAATGCATAGAAGCCATTCTTAAGATTCCCCCGCCTACAAGTAAAAAAGAAATGAAATCATTCTTTGGCAAGATCAATTTTGTAGGAAGTTCATCACTGGGTTCGCAGAGATAGTTAAGGCACTGAACGCAATGCTAAATTAGGAAGCTAAAGTTGAATGGAATGCAGAAGCAAAAGAGGAATTTGCAGAGATAAAGAGGGCTATTGTTGAAGCTCCAGTTTTAGTAAGTCTCGATTATGCTAAACCATTCTACATATATTCATTTGCCTCTGACCACTCCTGTGTTGCTACATTAACTCAGAAATTTGATCAAGGGAATGAGCATCCCATAGCGTTCATGAGTGCACCCTTGAAGGATGCAAAACTGAAATACCCAAGTGTAGAAAAGAAGGCTTATGCCTTAGTCAAAACTGTGAAGAAGTTTAGACATTATGTCCTTAGAAACAAAATTCTTGCTATAGTTCCTGATCCTACAGTTAAGTTGTTATTAATGCAAAATGAGCTGGGAGAATGAAGATCCAAGTGGGTGACTATGTTACAAGAATATGATATTGAGATTCAGCCCATGAAGTTGGTAAGAGGACAAGGAATCACAAAGATAATGGCAGAGATAGGCCCTGATCTTACAACTCAGGCTTATACTTTAGAGGATATTTCTCTAGGAGAATGGTATGATGATATTGTTCATTACCTCCTGACCTGAAGATTCCCTGATCATCTCAATTCAATACAAAGAAGGGAATTGCACTTAAAGAGTGACAGTTTTATGTTGAAAGGAGTTGTCATGTATAAGAAAAATCATGAGGGTGTGTATTTAAGATGCCTAGGAAGGGAAAAATCTACAAGAGTGATGTCTGAGTTTCACGACAAATATGGTACAGGCCATGGGTCAGCACCTTCTACAACAAACTAGATTCTAAGAGCTGGTTACTATTGTCCTACACTGTTTAAAGATACACACAACCATGTCAAGACATGCCATGTGTGCCAGACGGCGGCCACCAGAGAAAAGTATGTAGCACTCCCACTCCAGCCGGTCGTTGAGGTAAAACCTTTTGCACAATGGGGAATGGAATTCATTGACCCCATCAATCCACCCTCCTCTGCTGGACACAAGTATATTCTCACCATCACTGATTATTTTACACGATGGACTGAAGCTCTTGCATGCAAACAATGTACTTCTAAGGTAGTGATTAACTTCATCGAATCAAGTATTCTTAACCATTTTGGATGTCCCATGCCTTTGGTTTGTGATAATGGTCCTGCATTTTCATTGTTAAAGTTTTCTAACTGGCTTTTGATCATGGGATTATCATTAAATTTGCATCCAATTATTACCCTTAGGGTAATGGTTTAGCTGAGTCATCCAACAAAAATCTCCTGACTGTTATTCACAAATTGTTAGAAAGAAACACGAAGGATTGGCATACCCAGCTTAGATTTGCTCTTTGGGTAGATCGTACAAGACATAAAGCTTCCATAGGGATATCACCTTACCATCTAGTTTATGGATTGGAGCCTGTGTTCCCCATTCAATTGAAAATTCCTACCCTTTAGTTAATTAATGAGTATTATGAGGAGGGAGATAAACGCGAGTATAGACTTTCCGAATTACTACACCTCGAGGAAAAGAGAGACGAAGCCCTGGAAAACTTTGCTAAACATCAAGGGGTTGTAAAGAGATGGTTTGATAGAGGAGCCAAGGTTAAAGCTTTTAGGATTTTTGACTTGGTTCTTTACTGGGATAAAGCCCATGACCATAAGGGAGAGCATGGAAAATTTGACAAACTTTGGCTTGGTCCTTACCAGATCTCAGAAATTCTTGGAGATAATGCTTTCCGTTTGAAAACTCTCACTGGGAAAGATATCCCACTGCCTGTCAATGGGTAGTATTTGAAGCATTATTTCCAGTCTTGAGCTATTTCTAGCTCTTGTCTTGTACATAGTTAGAGTAGGTTTCCCTTTCCGGTTTGCTTTTTCTTTGTTTCTTTTTATTTTGCTCTTGCTTTGGGGGGTTTCTCTATTTTCATCGGAGTATGTTGCACCTGCATGGAAAATCTATCCTCTCTGGAATTGTTCTAAGTATTTCTTTGGTGAAATTTAGTCTTGCATCCTGAAAGGATGGTTGAAGTCTTTGCTATTGCCAATAGTCTTAATGTTTGATTTATAGAAGATTGGTCACTGGATCTGACTTGAATTTGAAGTATTCTAAAAATATTATATCTCTCATATATCTTAAGAATCCTAATGTCACTATAGGAATCCTTATGAAGTCTATTCAAGTGAAAAATCCTATTTTTGCTTTAGCGCCACTGTGGTTCTCTGCCATGAGTGTGAACTTCATTGTTCACTAGTTGAAATGAAAGTGACGTATAAAGAATATCAAAAGAAAGAAAATGAAGTATTGAATATCAAAAGACTGAATTCAACTTATCAGGGGTACCTGAATATCTCTACCAGGGCTATGGACGCCTGACTGGCAGTAGAGCTATGTTCAAGAGAATCACAGCGATAACCTCGTCAAGGCTATGGATGTCTGACTGGTAGTCAGGCCCTATCCAGGTTGCTTTTGAAGTTAGAATCCTTACATAGCCTGACTTGACTGAACTTGGTTTTTGTAGTAACTTAAGGAGGGAAATGAACTCATGTGCACACACTTGGATTTTTAGTTTATGGAGGGTTTGATCTATCCTTTGGTTCTGATTCTTTAAGTCTTTGCATTCAGACTTGTTTGTTTGATGGTGAGATTGAAACTAGAGATTCTAGGTTCTTGATTCCTATTCGTTATCAAATGCTCTAAAGTGTTTTCCCAGCAAAATTTTCCATTTGTTGTGTAGTTTTCGCACACACGCCCCGCTGAAAGTAGGGACCCTTTTCTCACTTTAGTTTTAGTGCTTTGGCCCTTTCTTTTGAGGTTTTGTCTTACCTAGGCATGTGCTTGAAATATTTATTTTGAATGCCTAAGTGTTTCCCCCTAGTTATTCGTTGAATATCTTAAGTTCTGGATGAATTTTGGGCTTTTGCTGTGATTCGAGATTTTCCACCTTGGTCGGATTTTCCCGGATCCTGCCTGGATTCCAGTTGGACCTTGTTGTTCGGGGATTCCTTCGTGAGCTAGATTTTCATGGATTCCGCCCTGTTGTTGGTTTCTTAGGTTTCATGGTTGTCTTATCAATTGCATTAATGGATTCGTACATGCTTTGAAGGCTTGGTTTCATTTGATTTCTGAGATCTTTTGTGCCATTATGCCCATTATTTACCATTGTCTGAGTTAAGAGTTGCATCCTTAGAGTTTTTTCTTTGAGCTTTTGGTAGGATTTGGGCACTTGGGTTTGAGTTGGTATCGTTTGGTGGTGATTTCTTGTGCATTATCACCTGTGTTGGTGGTGGACCCCATTGAGCTTCGCGTTTGCTACTTCTGAGATCAATTCCTGCCTTATAATGGTATGTGTCTAATTGCTCTGCTTTGAATTGAAATATGAATTGTGAGGGCTTGTGGGATTTGACTTCCTATGTATCTATTTATTTCATGATAGGGTTGTTCAATATTGCATCCTTTGTCATCTCCCAGGCGAGTTTTGAGTTCATGTGTGTTAGAAAACCAAGATCTCATTGCAAACCAAAATAGACTTTCCACAGAAGAGGAAAACGAAAAAGTAGAAGCTTTGCATAAAAACATGCAATTTGATATATTTGAAAAGATAATTAATTACAAGAGATAATTTGCTTTATAAAAGCAAAGATGCAACAACCTAATCTTATCTTGAGCAACAAGATAGCTCGATAAGATAAAGATAAGATCCTATAACCTAGGAATTAAATAATGCCTAAGTAAACTTATGCAAGCGTAATTAAATATTAATTACACTAACACCCCCCCATAAGTGCAACTTAGGGAGAAGCAGATTATTATGCAAATATGAGTCTCGACAACAAGGCCTGATCAGGTACTCATGTACAAATGTAAAGAGAGAAAAACCCAGTGGGAAAAACCCCCCCTTTAGAGAGATGAACTATTGCGAAGAAGCACTGGAAGAACTCTGATGAAGCAACACTGGAACCCAAAATCCGACAAGCAAGGAAATATAGTTCAATTTGCAAAATACCAATGGAATCACAAATGCAACAACAGACCCGATGCCAAGGAACACTAGAAACTCACATACTAGATCAACCCTGGAATCTATAAGCAATAGTAGATGAAGGATGAAAGGACCCATAATGATGACAAATCTGGAAGTTGTGTCTTGAAGCCAATGCCAAACTAAAACTAAAACTGCCCATAGGACGAGTACCATCAAGATTGGAACATTAACCATAAAACCATGGCCTCCAAATGAGAAAGATTTGAACCAATGCAGATCAAGAACTATAAAATCCCAATGTGAAGTGTGAACTAAAACAAACCAATGATGTGTCTAGCTAAGCAAGAAAGAAGCTAGAAGGAGACAATAGGAAACTAGACAAACTCATGCAAGTTGTCACCAAAATGAAATATGGATGCAAGAACCCCCTTAATGGAACTTTATATCAGTTCTTTATTACAATACCAATGATTGCATAAGGAGATGATGCAAAATTAGAAACATAGATGAAAATGCAAACCTAGCATGAAACAAAAATGAATGCATGCATAAATTAAGTTACACATTTTCTAGAAATGACCTCGAATCTGCATATAGGCCAAAACCAGCTTTCCAACGCCGCAAAAATCACAAAAAATGAATAAGCAAGTGAAAAGATATGTGTCTCAGAGTGAAAATGGAAACAACTGACTTCCAAGGCTGAAAAAAGCATCAAAAACCAGAATAATATTTCACTAGCACCATTGCGTAGAGCTCAGAAACAGCTTTCCGACGATATCTCGTTTACAAAAAAATGACGCCGTATGTGAAAGTTATGCGCGTTTCCATAAAATTGCTCCAAAAATGTCCGATTTGGCCATGCACAGTCCTCAGGGGCTAAAAAAATAAGGCCCCTGGTCGCATGGGTGGACTAGGGGGTTGGCTATTTGACTCTTGCAATGGAGCCCCTGGTCACCCACATGACCGGGGCTAGGGCTAGAGACCGCCGGCGGTTGGATGCTTAGCTCCTTGTCACTGATAGGACCAGGGCTTAAGCGCTAGCGGGGCTGAATGGCTGAATCTCAAACCCCATTGAACCATAGGCTCTGCTAAAAATGCCCATGGGGGCTAAGCTCCAACTGAGTGGCAGACCGGTAGAGGAGAGGGTAGCGTGACTAGTGGGGGCGGTAGTGCGGTGGCACGAGGGTGGCGCGGTTTGTTCTAAATGGGCCATGCAAAAAACCACCCTAATTTTTTAATTTTTTTAATTGTTTTTTAATTTTCTTTTGAATTTTGTGCCTCAAAAACTATGCCTGGGGGCCATATGGCCTTCGGGTAAAAAAAATTTGCCTCTCCAGATGACAGTGTCCAAACTGACAAATTTTATATGGAAATAGGGGTTTTTGGGTGCTGTGAATCCAATGGCGAGGTCCATTTGGGCCCAAAGTGCTCCAAAAATTAGGTGACCCCCAAATCTATCAGAAAAATCACTGAGCTCGAAATGCTCATAGATTTGGCAAACGGTGATGAAAATCAATGAAATAAAAGCCATTTCTGACTTTTTCCAGTGCTCTGAATCCAACAAAAAACTGTAATCTAATCCAAGATGCTGTATAATGATGCTTAAGGAATGAAACCCTCGAGGGACCTTGAACAAGCTCTGCATTGTATTCCTCTGAAAATGCTGAGAAGGGGCTGTGAATCGAGGCTCTAATACCATGTTAGAAAACCAAGATCTGATTGCAAACCAAAATAGACCTTCCACAAAAGAGGAAAATGAAAAAGCAAAAGTTTTGCATAAAAAACATGCAATTTGATATATTCGAAAAGATAATTAATTATAAGAGATAATTTGCTTTCTAAAAGCAAAGATGCAACAACCTAATCTTATCTTGAGCAGCAAGATAGCTCAATAAGATAAAGATAAGATCCTATAACCTAGGAATTAAATAATGCCTAAGTACACTTATGCAAGCGTAATTAAATATTAATTACACTAACAATGTGTCCATCTACATTTTAATGAATCTTTCCTAAGAGTAATTAGTAAACCCTAGTGATGACTTAACAGTTGAAACAACTAAATTCTGAACTAGCCTGTGCGCTAATGGCGGGTGAGTAGGGTTTTAGACCCAGGGTAGTGCCATATTAGGTGATTTCATCTTAAAATTGACCTAGATCATAAAGAAAACCTATGAAAGGTCCGTCCTTGACTGGTCTTGAGTCAAACCTTTTGAAATTCCTAATTGGTTTGGTGTCTGGGTGAAATTGGGACTCTCCATTCCTTCCGAAATCTCTTCGTTGTGACCCTTCAAGGTCGGGAGATGTCATTTCAATAACCCTATAGTTCGCTGAAGGGATCTTCCTAGGTTCATATTGGATCGCTGTGACAATATCATTTCTCTCTTCGATAAGGTCTTCTATGCATATCAGTCAATGAGACAAGGAGGATTCTTTGAGACCTCACCCTATAAGAAAATGTCTCATCTTCACCATCAGCAAGACAAGTCCTAGTTGCCAAGAGCTCGTAGCGGGCTCCTTTCGTCTCGCCGATCTTTCGTTCTATCACTGAGACCTCCCCCTTTCATCGAGACCTTTCGCCAAACATATCCTGCTCTTGTCAAGTGACCTTCTATCGCAGAGACATTCATGCTTCGTTGAGACCTTATCGCGAGCTCCCTACTCTTGCCGAGACCTTTGCCTTCGGCGAGACTCCTAACAATTGTCAGGACTTCATAGCGAAACCTTTCTCTTGGCGAGCCCAAATCTTCTATCGAGGTGACTTCATAATATTGGCAAGAGGTTATGCAGATGAAAATTTTCATCTATGAGACATAACATAGTCGCCAAGACCCTACCCCGACTACCTGCTGGTCACATCGAAATGTTTGTTACATTGAAGTTTGGCAAGACTCTGTAAGTTCACCCAGACCTTATATCGAGAAACTCTTGTCTGCCTGAAGTATTTGCCTAGACCTTGAAAGTCAGTGAAACATGAGGCATTTTCCAAGACCCTACCCTGACTACCCTGTGATCATATCAATATTGTTTGCTATATCATCGTTCAGTGAGATGTTGCACCGAAACCACCAATTCTTGCCGAAACTTACTCTGATGACATCTTTGGCATAACTCCTGGAAGTCGCCCAGACTTCTCAGCGAGATGACCAATTCTGGCCGAAACTTTTGTTCTGGGAATCTCCATTGGTTTTGGATTTTTCCTTTTCCGCATATTTCTGTCTAGTTCAGATTTCTCTGAAATCCACCGTCTCCCTGATTCTTTGAAGTTTCCTTTGGGCTTGTTCTTCACTGGAATCTGTCTCTGGTGGATTTTCCCGAAAGTTGATGAAATGTAAAGGAATGTTGAATAGCATGATATGTTAGTGTTTTTCAATGCATTTTATGATTTATTCATGGTATCTTAAGATCTCCCATATGGTTTATTGATTAAAAATGACCAGGATTCATGGTTAAGTAGGTGTTTCCTAGTTATTCCATTGGAATCCGACCAGTCTGCAATTTCCTGAAATTCCTCCCTAGCTCAGATTATGCGGATGGTCTTGAAACCCAAAATCTATTGTGGTCATTTTATATGAGATTTAATAACACCTTGACTATATGAGATGCATTCTAAGGGTGTTTTGATGGATTAATATGACTTTCTTGTGGTTTTTAATATGATTTCCATGTTGAGTGCAGGCTGAATCAAGCAGGGCAGCAGCTAGTTCCTCATTGTTCAATGTAGAGAGGATTAAGATGGACATTAAGAGCAAGGTCCTTGAGAGTAAGATCACTTTTGTCTAGTCAAAAGTCATCGATACAAATGTTGGCCCAAGATAAGGAAAATATAGATCTTCTTCTATAGAAAACCAGAACTATAATGGAATACACCCAAGATAGATTGGTGAGTGATGAGATCCTTCCTTCTTCTAGAGTTGTCGAACCATGGGAGTGGTATGAGGCATTGTAGATTAGGTGGAAGGTGTTGAAAAATATTTACAAACAAAGAAAGTAGAATGATGATACCCTAATTGGTGTCTACAATGGCTCCATTTCCTTCTTTGAAATTATGATGGGTAGAAGGAAGATCGTGCCCAAGTACTTGAGCCTTGAAAATTTGAGGAAATGGTGGCATGATGTCTATGCACCACTTGATGATGGGTCCATTTCTGAGCACTAGTTGGATGATGCGGCTACCTACCTTGCAGGTATTGATAAGTACCTAATGTATAAGGTAGACTAGGATAGATCAGCCAAACACTCAAGAGAAGAGATTACGTCCATTGAGAGTCGAGTTAGGGTTTTTCCCCTGCCACCTCTAGTGGACTTGAATGCAGCATTCTTAAAAGTACATGAAGGGCCAGATCAAAGTGGAGATAATAGGGAAGGGAGCTAATGATAGGCTGTGGTGCGATTTGTGCTTCCCTATTATCTTCCCGCACATTAGTTTGAGCTGCATTGCGAATCCCTGGCCGACTTTGATGGAATGTGCATTTATGCTTATTTGACCGATCGTGGGTTTCTCTTGACTGATTTTTTGTGCCATTAATACTATGAAACCCTTGCCTGGTTGATGAGTTTTCTGGGAGAATTCTATATATTTGGCATTTCACCTCATTTGTAAAGGGTTAGAAGATTAGAGATAGTTAGAATTTGTAATTAGAATAGAAAGATAGTTAGAAGCAAGTTAGCAAGTAGGTATTCTCAAGAAAATATTGTAACAGAAGGCTTGAATTGTTGCTACAGTGGATAACTTGAATACAAGAAATGACATTGTGATTTGGTGCCATACTTGTTTTCTCTTGTCTTGCATGGTTCCTTTTATCTCATCTTTAAAATTTCTTTGAGTTGGTTAATGTTTAGATTAGATTCGATTCAATAATGCTTATGGTTTGGCACTTGAATGTTGTAGCAATCCCTCAGTCCATACTTTTCACAAGCAACTAATTGTTAGTTGCTTTGCAAAGTTAGCCTGAACTATCATATTCATTGTGCTTAAGTTCGATTGTGAGGGTTTATCCATTTTAGCTGCAATAAGGTTGTTTGAATGAATGCTCACGATTTGAAAATCTTAAAACCTTAGAATATTGGACTGTTTCTACAAGATTGCAGATTTATCTAAGTCGAATAGAGATCAGTTTTGAGGGATTGGTCCATTTCGGTATTTATCACTGGCATTGTTAATCTTAGGAGTAGCATTAGATTTAAAATCTTTGTGAAACCCTTATCTTTTTCCATTTCTTTGATTATTTGGTTAGATCTAGGAATGAAGTATCATCAAATTGTCAGATCTGATAAAATCGATTCAGTATTTTGCTTGTAGTAAGGTCCCATTGTGATTACCAGCATTTTCACATTTCGTTACTGAGTTGTTTATGCCCTAACAAGACCTAACATTAGAGACCTTGGGGTTATCTCTTGAGGCTTACCAATAGAGATTTACCTTTCAAGAGAGATAGGATATCATATTTTGTCTAGTTGTTATTGTGCAGAAAACATGATCAACATTTAGTTTATTGGTTCACCTAATGTGAGGATTAAAACCAGTGATTCTGGGTTCTTGATTCCAGTTTTTCATCAAAATTCTCTAGAGAATTTTCCCAATAGAGTCATCATTTTTTGTCCACCTTTTTGCATACATGCCCCACTAGAGGTAGGGACCCTTATGATTGCTTTTGCATTCTGGTTTTTGCTTTAGGTTTGACCTTTTCCCCTTAGGGGATAGATTCCTCTGAGTTTTGGGTTCACTTCACCTAGTTGAGTCACATTGCTTTCTTTGCACTTTGGGTGCTTTTCTTTGCATCATTTCAAGCTTTGGATAGGGCCTAGAATGTGAGGATCTCATGAAAATTTCACTAAGGCAGCAAATTGTGCAAGTTTTGGTGATTTTTGTGAAAATTTATCCCTATTGAATTTTCTCGAGGGATTGATTTTTGTAGAATTATGTGCCTACTAGATTCTCCTGAAGGAGTGGGTCTTACAAAAATCTATTCTAGGTAGATTTCCTCAATGGACTAGAGTTCACAAAATCCATGACTTAGTGGATTCCTCATGTGTTCGAATTATCACTTAAATTCATGACACCTGGATTTCCCTAATTCCATAGTGGCCTCAAATCTTTGAAGTTTGGCATAAAGTCTTTTCAATGCATTTATTTTTTTCTTGGTCACTATACTTTCTATTTATTTCTCTTTATGGGGTCAATTTATACTCTTGTGTGATCATTCGGTGCTCATTTTGAGTTGTGAGTTTAAGGAGTGTTGTGAGGGTGATCTTGCATTTTCTATGAGGACGAGTTAGGATTGATGATACACTTGTGAGGTTATCTGCAAGGGTTTCTGAGTGAATGTTTTTGAATATTTTTGATATTTGCATGATCAGAGGTAGTTTTTTTTGCAGTCTCTTATGGATTTATTGAAATTTCTTGATGATTCAATGGTATGTTTTAAGCATTTCTTTTATCTTACATTACCATTTGATTTCAAGATTACTTCATCATTTGCATTTGATTTTATCCTTGGTAGATTTCTTTTGAGTTATCCGCATTGGATTTTTCCCTCAATGTTTAGTGCTTTAATGATCATCCTTTTGAGTTTAAATGAATTAGGGTGTTGACCCTAAGTTAGGGTTCTTCAATTTTGGTGATCAATGTTAGATTAGGACACCTTTGTTTTAAATAGAGTTTGGATTTTGAATTCAAATGTCATATCACTCATGAGATGCACACCCATGTCTAAAATTGAGAGGTTTATTGATGCCCTAGATATGTGAGTTCAAACTGGGAACATGAGTGACCATGTACCCTTGTTTTAATCTAGAGCAGCTAATTGTGACCAAATCATTCATGGCTGAGTGTCAAAATATTTTCTATTTTGATGATTGTGCTTGCATTCAAACTCAATATTATCTTAGGGTCGAGAGATTTCAATTTGGAATTTTTTTATGAATGATCAAAATTTCACCAAGTTCATGGTTTTGAAGAAATAAATGATAAGGTAAAACTTTGTGAAAATATTCCTTCGATGAAAAAAATTGACGATCAAATCCTTCACGAAAATCAATCCATCATGAATTTCCCCAAACCCTGTGCTTCTCATGGTATCTATTTGAGGGTGGATTCCCCGAAAGACAATTCCTTCATGAAAATCCCTTGACCATGGATTTCCTCAAATCCATCTCTAGCAAAAATACCTGAGGTTAAAATGCAAGTGGTGCTTGTTGATAAAATTTTGAGGAATGTTGAATGATGATCCTTTTTTAAGTTGGAAATGTTAAAACCAACTATTGGATAATTATTTGAGCTTTTCCTAAAATCCATCTATCACTGATTTTCTCGGGCCTTTAGATCTTTGTGGAATTCGTTGGAGGGTGGATTCCCTAGAGGTAATTACATCACTAAAATCCATTGGAGGTGGATAAACCTAAGGTTTTCTTGAAGTGCATCTTAAGGTTTTAAACTGGTTTTATGATCTTGACATTAACTGGAGGTGATTTTGGAGTTGCATAGGAATTTAAATGATTTATTTAATGATGCAATTGAGGTATTCTCCTTAACATTATAGTAATAATGATCTTTTCTGAAATAGATATAGGGTGAATCTAGTAGGGTTGCAGAGTCTGAAGCGAAGTCAACTAAACCTATCAAGGAGGGTCCTCTGAAAATAGTAGAAAAGATGAAGTATGAATTTAAAGGGAAAAAACTAGAGACCAAGATCATTTCCACATGGAGCAAGGTTGGAGATACCAAAATGGGTCATGTGGACTACAATTATTTCAAACAAAGAATGTTTGGTGATGCACAAACACCACTTGCTCAAGTTATCACTAATACAGGATTGGATCATGCTACTAGTTTTCTACCCTTAATTCAATGTCCAGAGCTTGTTATATAAAGTGCCAAACATTATGAATCTGATAAGAGAGTAATTGTGGGCCCCCATTGGAGAATAGTATCCAACATAATTGAGGTCATAGCAAGAACTTTCAATATTGTTTCTCATCATAAGTTGGTAAAGATTAACATCAAGGAGGTTGAGGATTTTTATCAAAAAGACCCCAATAAGGCTTTGGATATGATGAATAGTAATTGGATTGAAAAACCAAAGTCACATTACTCCAAGTTTCCCAAGAAGCTACACAAGAGTGACTTCAAATTGGAATATAACGATATGATCACTCCCCTAAGAAGAGTTATGGGATTGGATAAGTCCATATTCAAAGATTCGATGTTCTATGCCATATCACAAATTGTAAAGGGAGTGCATTACCATTGGGATGGAATCATAAGTGACAACCTGGATATGCAACTAAGGAGTGTATAGAACACAAAGGTCACCATGACCTCATACCTTATGTAACTATTGGCTGGAAAGAACAAGCATAAAGGTTTAAGCAGGAAGGGATTTCTTGGGAAGGATATGATTTGTGATGTATACCCTCAACTATAGTTTAATGCAAAAAATTATAGGAGGGCCAATGATGCTTTCTTTATGTACATCACAAGAATACTTCAAGATGCACTCCATGTTAGGATCTCTATAGATGCAATGGATTTAATCAAGAAGTATGGTTTTTGGTTCATCTAATTTCCAAGGTTTTCTTATGTTAGATTACATGGTTCACCTGCAGTGCCCCTTAGACTTCTAAGGTATTCAATAGATAAGCTTATATTATTGGAAGTATCTATTAAAGTTGTTGCATTTGACACTATTTTAAAGAACATGCATAGGACAGGTCTTGGAGGAGATTTCCCTTTGAGGATTAGAGGACTGGGAGCTTGCCTCTCTATTTAGAGTGCCCATAATTTAGAGAAGGAGATGGTCAATTTCCATTTGTATTCACATTCAAATGGAGGAAACTTTGTTCCCTATGGTGTTGCACAAAAGATGGCTAGCAGAGTGTTCAAGCATAGAGATCATATTGAAGACTATTGGGAAAATTGGAGGGATGAATTTGAGGTGATCAGAAGGAAAATTTCTAGGTTGTCATTGAGGTTGATCTAATTCCACATGATAGCCAATGTTCTTGATCAAGTAGATGATGAAGAGGATCTTCTATAGCATCATGATTATAAGCAATATAAAGACAAACCACTTCTTGCTATCAATTGGTCTAAAGAGGAGGTAGTTGATTTGAATGTGCTCAATGCTCATATGGTAAAATACTCTAAGTTGTGGGTAAATCACAAAGTTATAGAACTAGAGGAAAATGGCACCAAGTTTACATATGATTTGATGGGAGATCTTGAATACCATTCAGAAGAAGCAGTAACAACAAAGGATGATACTACTAAGTCTCATTCAGAAGAAGATGTGGAGGAAACACAATTCCTCATTAAGAGAAGAACCAGGAGCCAAGAAAAGGGTAAGGAAAAGAGGAAACTTATTGCTAAGGATAGGAAGCCTTCAAAGGAAACTACTGAAGAAGGCACTGAAGAAGCTCAACCTTCCAAAAAAAGAAGAATTATCATGGAAGGCAAGAGAATTTCTGAGTCAAAGAAGGCAAAGGTTAATGAAGAAGACACTGCTCCTATCAAGGTGGTAGAACTAGACAGTTCAAGAGAAAAGACACAAGTATATGTGAGGAGAAATTCTCCTAAATAAAAGGATCCTTCTATAGAAGATGTTGATGAAATGACAAATGAACCTGAAGGGAATGAAGAGACACCTCACGATGATATTCCAAAAGAGATAAAGAGAGAAGCTATAGGAAATAACTCCCCTCCTACGTCTCCTTTCCAAAATATGCTCATGGATAATGAAGTTATACATGAAGAGGAGAATGTTGTAGGAAATCTAGAAGAAGAAGAAGAAGTGCCTACACCTAAGAGTGGAGAACTTAATAATTTTAGGTAGCAATTGGATCAAATGATTTATGAGGCACAAATTCAAAATGTAGAATCAAAAATAACAGACGAGATTCTCTCCCATTCTCTAGTGAAAGAACATGTAAGTGTGTCTGATGCTGAGCATTATAATGTAGAGGAACATGATATAGAAAAAGGCCAAGAGGATGTTGAAAATGATCCCTCCAAAGGACAACAGGAGCATGATATTTATCTAGAGAATTAAGAGTCTAATATTCTTTCTTAGTTGAAAGAGAAATTAAAGCCTAAACTAATCATTGTTGAAGAGGAGACCCTTGATTTGGATAGGTTCTTAACCAGTTGGGGTCAACCTAAAGAGAAAAAGAAGGCTAGGACAATCTCTCAGTTTACAAGAGATGAATTCAACAATAGGGTTGTCCATATTACCACTCTTGTTGAGGATAAATACAAAGATGAAGTTAGACGCTTAGACTATAAAGTACAAATAATTAACCATGGTCCTACAAAAAAAGAACAAGAGAAGGAGGATCTCCAGGAGATAGTTCAAACCATTTTGAAGAGATTAGAAAATGAAACACATTCCAAGGAGGAATTTCAAAGGAAATTGAGGGAAATACAAAAGTATGTGTAGCATTTGATCAAGCCTCTACAAGCCCAATCTAGGGAGGGAACCTCATTTTTTGAGGGTTTTTTGTCCAAATAAGTAGTTTTTGAGATTGAGAAGATGAAAGCATATACAAAAACCACCTAGGAATGGTTGGATAGTGTGGAAAAAAGGGAAGATGAGGTGACCGAAAATATTTTCCACACCTATGATAAATCTACAATATTTTTGGAGGACACATCTCAATTTGTAGAAAATTGTCAAAAGTTGGATGACACTACAATTGATGAATTGAAAAAGATTGTAGAGACTTCTAAAGAAGAATTCATCAAGAATAACATCTTTACCTCAAATTATATAGAAAAATAAATGGAATGGATGGAGGTAAGGAATTACAAAAATGAGATTATGATGAAAGCCCTTAAGAAGATGACAAAGATCCAGGGAAAGATAAAATAAATATATGATAGATGTGTTGCATTTTTGGAAATTTTCACTAGAAGGAGAAAATTTGGTCAAAAGAATTTAAATCTTAGTTAATTGTAGAAATGGTGGCATGAAGTTTACTCTCCAACTAGCAATGGGCCAATTATCAAAGTGTTGGTGTAATTAATTAATTAATTATTACACTAGCATAAGCTAACTTAGGTCTTGCATTTAATCATTTAGTCCTAGGTTGCAATCATTTAATAAATGGGATAATATTCCCTTTCCTAGTTTGTGGGATAAGATTCCTTCTAGAACTTATCTCATCATTTAATGATCATCTAGATAGGGTTCACATGTTGTCACATGTTAGATTATAACACTTGGCAACATCTCATGCATATTAGGGTTTACCTCTTGCCTATTTAATCAGGCATCTTGTTCATTTATATCATATCATATCAATATCATATCAATCAGATATCCAATATATCAATATCATATCAATAGAATCTTTAATTAGCATTCCATTGTTGTAACACTTTCTTTGTGGTTGATCATCTTTCCTGGCTCAAAGGTCCTCCATCGAAGACTGTAGCTTCAAGGACTGTGCATCTATAATCTCAACATGGTATTAGAGCTAGTCCATTGAAACATCAACCCTAGATCTAGGAAGTTTGGAGTGCAAGATTCATGCAGGCTTGGAGTTTTATGTTGCAAGCTAGTTGGCTCTTCCCGGGAGCCAAGCTGATTTCTGGTGCAGATTAGGCTCTCTCTGACCTCTCCATTGCGTCTAGAAGGCCTCAAAACCCATAGATCTCCTATTCATTCATCAAAATCAGAGACATATCATCCGGGAGCCTTCAAGGTATTATCTAGGGTTTGCTTTTTTTTGTACAAATCCGTACATATTTGCAGAAAAAAATCCCCCTTTCAGTCCTCCATCAAGGAATTTTTTTTAGAAAAATCAATATTTTTTTCTGGCTATTATTGGGCATTTTTTATATAGTTTTGGCATAAATCAAACTCTGTCAGGGCGACTTGCAAATAAAATTGGTGGTTGGCAGAAATATTTCTTTTCACGCCTATAGTTTGTTTTCCAGTCAGCATTTCATATATTATCGGTGTTTTAAATTTTTATATTTGAATTGAAAATTTATTGCAATATTGCAATATTCCTTCGTCGGCATATAATCGACTTTTGCAGAATCTTGTCGGCCGGTCACATCACCGTACCCGACCTCCGTAGATTTGTCACCGCTACTGTCATCTGACCCCGCCACCGTCGACTTGCCATTCTCCGTCTACCATCCATCGAAGCTTCCAATCACCGATCACCCATCTCCGTTGAAGTTTCCAGCTCCTGTCGACGTCTGTTGCCCCCACCACTAGTACCTGGTCATATGTGAATCCATGGGCTCCGCTTGACTTCGGGCGGTCCATTCTCCCCACCACCTCCGCTAGCCGTGCCACCTAACCTGCCACCAGACAGCCGCTCCGCCACTGCCTATTTGGTGGCACTTTATTTTTTTTGCCCACACCAGCCCCTTGGTCATATTAGCGACCGAGGACTTATTTTTTTTAGCCCCGGGTGCTTCATTTTTGCACCTAGTTAGCCAGTTTGATTTAAATTGCAGTTTTTTTTCCAAGGGCCATATCTTCGTGCCACGATATCAAAAATTTGCAAACGAGATATCGACGAAAAGAGAATTCAGAGCACTATCTAGTGGTACCATCCATTTTGCAGTATTTTTTTGCTATCAATTTCTAAAGTCAACTGAGGTCAACCCTCCATTCTAGACTCAGAAGCGCATATCTTTGCATCATATTGTCAGATTTCAAAGATTCTAGCGGCATTCGAGAGATATTTTAGTGCATTTTTCATTAGCCCAGTCACCTTCTTTGGTTTTAGCTCCAGGTATCCTTTTTTTTTGGTTTTTTTGATTCCTGTGACATCCTGAAGCTTGAAGAAAAATTTGTTGATCTCAGAGGCATCTTCTTAGTTGCATATCTATTTGGAAGTCTTTATTTGCTGTTGAAGGTTAGTTTCTTTGTTTTTTGCTGGAAATTTCGTTATGGGGCTTGCATATTGTTCTCCTTTGACTATGTTGCATAAGGGTAACTATCAGCAATGGTGAGATGGGATTTGCCACCATCTCAGTCACTTGATCTATTGCCTCATCTGTATGGTATAGTTTCTCATCCAAGTGAAGGTATTCATGAACTTGCTTGGAGTTGCAGCAGGTACATTGTTTTGGAGATTCTTGAGATGCAAGTTGATTGCGATGTTTTGAGATCTATTGATCATTGTGATTGTCCTCACATTCTTTGGACTAAGCTTTGGGAGATCTATGGCATTTCAAATACTCCACCATTCCCTGATGATCATGCTTCAAAATTTCATTCTTCAGATCTAGTACCCCATGATGCTATTGTTGTGCAGGAAGTTGATTACCTTGATCTTTTCGAAGAGGTTGACAAGGTCCCTTTCCATGCTTCTTCTTCATCAAAGATAGTTGGTGTCCCTTCACATTCAGTGATTCCTTGTCCAAAATCAATGATTAAGGCTTCCACCACCATCTCTATCCATCAAGACACATTTAGTTTTTCAGACTTGACATCACAGGATGGCTTTGTTTTAGGTATCACTACCTTGGCCACTTCTATAGGTTTGGAGGACATTCTTGAGGGGATATCACTCCTCTATTCAGATTTCACTTTGGAGAGTTGTTTTGAGTCTCCTCATTCCTTTGTCTCAACCTTGATTGGGAATTCAGAGACCATCCTGGAGGCACTTGGTTTCTCTTCAGCGATTTCATATCTGAGACTTCTTCCATGTTATTCCATTCAGGATTTGAGGTTTCTTTAGCATCCACCATTGGATTTTCTTTAGATTTCTTTCAGTGGTTTTGAGGACACTTCATTCAGGGGGAGCTATCAAGTCTCCATCACATCCATCATATTCATCCTATCTCCATCTTTGGATATTCTTCAGCATCAGTTTCTGCATTGACCTGGTTTGTCACTCTCTTCATTAATTGTGGCATCTTCATCTTCTGGCACGAAGACATTTGAGCAGCGTTCAAAGACATCATCATCCATGTTCATCCTTCCTTCCTTTAATTCCTATCTGGAATGGGAAGAATCTCTGCACTTGCAGCTAGTTTTGTTTCTTCCGAAAGGGAGACAAGTTGTTTGTTGGCATTGGATCTTGTTTTGTCTTCAGACACTTACCTTTCTTGCAGGTGATCTCATCTTCTAGGGGGGCTATATAGTCTCTCTATTGTATCCATGTGATGGATGGTGTACTTGGGGGGTATTTGGGAGTCCTTCCTTCCCATTCTCACTTTTTCATCTCCTTTTTGGAGAGGGGTTTTGTTCCTACTGGGTTTTCCCCTTTTCTCCAGTTGTGGGATATTTTTTGCATCTTCATGTACATGGGTACCTAACATGGCCTTGTAGCTGGGACCTATTATCATCATCATCTTGCATAATCATTGCATTTTCCTCCCTAAGTTACACTTTTGGGGGGGTGTTGGTGTAATTAATTAATTAATTATTACACTAGCATAAGTTAACTTAGGTCTTGCATTTAATCATTTAGTCCTAGGTTGCAATCATTTAATAAATGGGATACTATTCCCTTTCCTAGTTTGTGGGATAAGATTCCTTCTAGAACTTATCTCATCATTTAATGATCATCTAGATAGGGTTCACATGTTGTTAGATTTTAACACTTGGCAACATCTCATGCATATTAGGGTTTACCTCTTGCCTATTTAATCAGGCATCTTGTTCATTTATATCATATCATATCAATATCATATCAATCAGATATCCAATATATCAATATCATATCAATAGAATCTTTAATCAGCATTCCATTGTTGCAACACTTTCTTTGTGGCTGATCATCTTTCCTAGCTCAAAGGTCCTCCATCAAAGACTGCAGCTTCAAGGACTGTGCATCTATAATCTCAACACAAAGAACAACTTGAGGATGCAACCATTTGCATTTCCAATCTAGACAAATATCAGGGATTGCAAATAGAATGCAAGAAATCATTGACTAAGTTTGAAGAATAATTTAAAGCCATTAAATTAAGAATAAATTCATCCTAGTTCCTGATCCAACCAACCTTGAGGATGTGCTTTCAAAATTAAAGGAACTTTATAGAGGGGAAAGGAATAAAGAGAAAGGGGATGACTCAACTTAGCTATCTTAAAGAGTGTGCCTTCTACATCGAGCCTACCAAAGATACAAGTCAGCCTTGCCTAGATTTTTGTGTTGAATGTTATTTAATTATAAAATTTCCTTTTGAGGGTGACCTTGTATTATTTTATTGTAAATTTAAATTAGGGAATTAAAAAAAATGCCAATGTCGACCTATCTAGCTTACCTAATGTAAAACCCTAATTTCTATTTCTCTTAGGCTAACATGACTTGAAGATTTCTATAAATTGATGCCTCCTCACTTGTAAAGCTAATAGCTAATAGTAGATAGTGAACTCATAGTGAATAGCTACTAAGTTGTTACATTATGAGGAACTTGAATTGTGACTCTAGTTTATTATCTTTGACTAAGTGTTTTATGATTAATCTTAGAATTAGTTGCATTTCATTTGTGTTTATGATAAAGTGTTTTAGGTGTTGAGGAATCTTCAGTCCATACTTTTGGTAATCTGTTGATTATGGATTGTTGTGTAAAGTTAGCTTGGGCCTACTCTATATTGCACTCAAGTTTAATTGTGAATGTTTTAATGTATTTTTGAATAATTATAATCTTAAAATACTTAATTTCTTTGGAGATTGCACTATCTTTGTGATACTATGGATGTAATCTTGGTTAAGCAAAGATTGGTTTTGGAAGATTGGTCTATCTCAAACACTTTGAGCTGTTGCAATGCTAAAAACACCATCAACAAAGATCAAATATGTGAAGATTATTATGGAAGTGTACGAAGATATATGAGTACATGAGTAGAGCATGACAAGATCTGTTATAGGCCTAATGTTCAAAATTGATGACTTTTTGTGGTTGAAGCTATAAATTCAATCTTATTTCAATTTTTATTTCTTTCATTTATGGATTAGTAGCTTCATTGGGTTTTATCCCCTTAAAAAAGCTTGTATAAATAGGGATTAGTAGATTCCTTGGGTTGTATCCCTATAAGAAAGTTATAAACTGTTATTTACTTGTGAGGGTAGATTAGGATAGTAGCTCCTAAAAAAATTTCTCACCATGGTTTTTCCCTATGGCATTTTGCACATAAATCTAGCATCATTTGTTTTCTTGTGTTATTGTGTTCTTTCATATTTTGATTAAGTATTTGAATGCTTAAAAATTATAACTTTCTTCAGCAGTCATAAATTGAGATTGAAATTTTGCTAAGTGGGGTCTTGATTTAATGATGTAGAGCAAGAGAATTCATACCATCAAATTTCTATATTCTTGGCAATAATCAAGTACACAACTAAAATTCTTCATTCTTGAGGCAATCTCAATCCTTTAACCTTGAGCAACATGGGCCCAACTTACACAAATGGACTCCAATCTCTATCAGACTTGGTAAATGATTACAACATGCTTAGATTCATCCCAGAAACTCATTACAACCATCCAAATATTAGACAACAATTATTTAAGGCTAACCATAAACAAACTATGAATAGCTTTGTTCAAACATCAAGAAAAACATGTTTCTTCGACCACTCTCCACCAAAATGAAACACACAATCTACCATAACTCATGAAAATGAATAAATGAATATCTTTTCCTTTAAATTGTTTTTATAACATGTAAAAACATAACTTTTCACCAATTTTTATCACTTTTTGATGGTGGAATAAAAAGATATAAATTTTTCTTATTTGCTAGAAACCCTAGTTCCTGAACTAGGTAGTCCTCACAAAAATTGTCATAAATCAATCAAAACCCCATTAAAATTGATCAAAAAAAGTTAAAATGAAACTATATTCACATATCTAACATTTACAATAGGTCTGAGGTATTTATTCGATCTGTAAAATCCATACCATTCTTTGCAACATCCTACAACTTTTAGAGAAAACAATCCCATAGGGCTGCCAATGGTAAAATGATCATAACTTTCTCCAAACTCAATAAAAAAACACAAAACCAATTGAAAATGAAAGATAGTTCATTCCTATATCAATAAAAATCAATTTTAGGTCTATAAAACTTCATACAAAGCCATACAATATAAAATAATAGTGCAGAACATTGGAAATTGTAGAAAAATTCATGTCTTCCTTCATAAATTCTTGTTCAAACTACATAGAAACTCCCCATTCAACTTGGTGGTCCATTTTTATGATTTTACAATCAAGTTATGCCCCAACCAACCTAAAACTACCATTTAAAAACTTTTAACAAACTTTTAAAAAGTTGTCATTTAACAAGAAGAGTTGTTATGCCAACATTTGACAACTTTTGACAATGTTTTCATTTTTCAACTAAATGACACCAAACCTTCATCAATGACTCCAAATGACTTAAAACATATATAAAATGGATCATTCGACCTTATTACAACATTAAAAAACCTAATTTAATGAATTTATACAATATGGCCTCATGAAGGCTTGAATACAACAAGGTGCACCTGTACCATTTAATTGGACCTATTAATCCACCTTCAAGTGTAGGCCATAAGTGGATTATAACTACCATAGACTATTTGACTAAGTGTACTGAGGCCATTTCTTTGAAGGAAGTGAACAAATCTTCTTTTTTAAACTTTTATCAAGATTTGATATCTAGATTTGGCATTCCAAATTCAATTATTTTTTATAATGTATTAGCTTCTATTTGTTTGAGGTTTTTTTATTGGTTTATAAAAAATAATATATTTCTAAATACTTCACCTAATTATTACCCATAGGGTAATGGGCACACAAAATATACCAATAAAAATCTGATTAAGATCATTAAGAATACCATTGAGGACAATCAAAGAACATGGAATGAGAAGCTAAAGTTAGCCTTTTTTGCTGATAGGATAACTCCTAAGAGAGCTATTGTTTAATCTCCTTTGTTATCACTTATGTTAAAGAGGCCAAGTCACAGATGCAGAGGCAATGGTGGGAAAACAGACTTAGGAGGCACAACTTCTTTCAATTATGACTCTTCAA
>VDFB02333877.1:0-29968 GCA_007258455.2 Sequoia sempervirens | reverse complement strand
TGTTGTGAGAAAAAACCTTTTGAAGTGGATGGATAAGGAGATCCCGCTCTCCTTGATTCTCATCCTCATGCTTAGGAGCAAGCACATGAACTGTGATAACTTTCTGATCTCCAATTGAGTTAGATGCTTGATAAGAAATGTTTAATTGAAAAAGGTATCCTAGGTCTAATGAATAGATCACTACATCAATCCATTTTCAAAGAACATTAGGATATAGATAGTCAAGGAGATTAGATTGAATTGCAACCTCGTAGGTGATTTAATCAGTCCTGGATCTAATCCTTTTGTGCCTTGGAAATTGATTGAAATTGAATCATTTATTACCCTAATGAAAATATGTGACCTAATATGTAATTGCAAGTTTTTAACAACAAAGAAATTATAACAAAAAAATTCAATAGAAGATCTAGAAATATAGAGTTCTGTGCACTTGTCATACAAATTTGGAGCTAGTTTTAAGGGACTAAGTTTCCTAGGGAGACTATGTCCTAGTAACTATATTCAAAATCTATTTTCAAAGTCCTTGGGAGTCTAATCAAGGGCTTCTTCCTTTCAAGTTTCACTATTGGATCTTCATTGGATGTAGAGATAAATGAGCTTTTGTATCTTACCAAATTGTAGGGTTTGATTACAACAATGAATTTTAAATGATCTTCAATATTCCTCTGAACTTCATCAAATATGTAACTTGCACATTCAAAGAGAGAGGAAGGGTTGTGCTATATAGGGGCTTTCCTCAGTCAAACCCCATGTTAGTGTTTCCACCTCTAAAATGATAGATTGACAAAAGAGAGCTTATCCTTTTGAGGGACGAAGGCTAAATTATGAGTGAATGTTGAATCAACAATGGAATGCAACTCACCACCCAAATCTAATTTCCTTGAAGGACTTAAGTCATGCACATCACCTCAAGTCTTGCTTGTAAATTGGATTTATATGCTTGGAAGACCTATAATGGTTAGTCCTCACAAAAAAATGATAACATAAACATGAAAAAACTCACATAAAACTTTACATGATGCTTTAATGCTTCAATACTATAATAAATCTTCTCTTGACTTAATAATTTCTTGATAATGCTCTTGATTCCCAATTCCTGTTATATAGATCTCAAATGATGCAATGACTAGGTATTTAATCTAATTTATCAAAAATTAAATCCTGATAGCCGACATTTGACATTTGAAATTCAAATAATAAAATGCCAACTATGAAATTAAAATTTGGAGGCAAAATAGGGGACCAAGTCACCTAGGGTGACGTAGTCTTGACCCTATTTTATGGGATGTAAGGTGTCATGAGAAAAATATTAAATGTTTGCATTGGTATTGCAAATGGGTTTTCTTGATAAATGTCTAAATGGGACATGGAATGCATAATTTAGGACATTATATGTACAATTAGGTCCATGCACTTAAGAGGGAACAAAATTTAGTGTGAAAATTTCAAGGGTGACAATTTACGATGCTACATTTAGCCCCCACTTTAGTGAGAGTATGAAATTATGCTTAGACTCACACTTAAGTATAAAATATGTCAAGAGGGTTCCAATTATCTAAATGTCAAAGATATAGGATGAAAATGAATCTAGGGGGAGTGCACAAGCCCCCAAGATTCAAGATCCTATGGAAAGATAACATAAAGACAAGGGAAAACACACATGCATGTAATGCAACAAGACAACATAGAACATACATGTCAATAATACAACACGAACATGAAATGAACATAAGAAAATTTATATGAACACAAACACAAGCACAAGGCTAGTGAAACATATAAACATAACTAAGCTAAAATGTGGGATCAAAATATGTGGGGTGAGGGACCTATTTTCCTTTATTTCATTAGGAAATGAGATCCCCACAAAATTGACTAACAACCCTTAGGTGAATCAACTCAATGTGAGAATCTTAATATTTCCTTATGCTTTGAGGACGAGGGTCAAGTTCAAACAACCCTTTTGGGAGAAAAACTAAAAATAGAAAATCAACCTAATTATTCCAACTCAAACTTGAAACAACAATATGAAACTCAATATTAGTAGAAGCAATAATTGATTACAGATCTGAGAAGGGTAGAAAGGTGTTTACCATTCACCAAAAGTTAGTTTTTGAAGGAAAACTAGGACTCATTCACCCATGGGTGAATCAGTCTTTTTTTTAGGGTTTTCAAAAATATTTTGGGAGCCTTTGATGCTGATTTGTAGCTTTTGATTTATCCAAGTTTCAATGGCAAAAAGTCAAAAATTAGATATGTAGGCTAGATTTTGTGATTTGACAACTTTGATAACTTTTGCAACTTTGACAACTTTTCCAATCTTGCAATTCAAGAGGTCTTCAATCCTTCTTCAACCTAAATCTACAACACACATACAAGAGGGAAAAATTGTTTGTTTTTGGTGAATGGGGGTTTTCCTTGGTCAAACCCGATTTTGGTAATCAAACCTTGAAATAAAATAAATCATGAAAGAGGGAATGAAGAATGAAAAATGCCATGTTACCACTCAACTAACCCTTGGATGAACCTTGATAATGGATATCTTGGAAGGTCTACAACTTGTTATCAATAGTTTTGCACCCTGCTAAATGCAATATTCAGCAAACTACTGAAACATGGAAACCTCTTTCAGATGTGGGTGATCTGCATGAAAGAGGAATCTCCAGAGTGAGCTGGTTCTCCGAATGATAAATCCTATTCTAAGAGGCTTTTCAGGAAAAAGGATAGAAGGGTAAACTGGATTTAAAATCTAAAATTGGAATTCTATCATCCTAAAATATTGATCAACTGTAAGAAGACCCTGATAATAACTCACTCTCACCAACTCTTTAAAATTAAAATCTCACAATCTCACAACACATGTAGTTCGACAGTGATTTATGTAAAGGTTAAATTAACACAAGGCACAACCTAAACTAGCATGCAACTCCTGCAAATTTCTTGACAATAATAAGAAAAGAAAAGGATCCAACAGATTTGAATCACAGAATAAATCAGATTACTATTCCAAGTCATGAAAAGGAAATGAGAAAGGAAAAACTCTGCTATTTTATTGAATGATGGAGTTGGAACCTCTCAGAATCTGAGCACACATCAATTTACAAGCTCCCCAAAAATGTGTAAGGGCCAGAAACTCTAATCTGAACTGTTGCTAATGGAGAGTTGAAAGACTAAGTCTATCAAAAGAACTCTCAAGGAAACCCTAATCCGAGCTCAGAAAAAAGCTCAAGGAAAAAAACTTCCAACAAACTCAAAAAATTGCTTAAAAGAAGAAAAAGCACAATGCTTTTATGATGAACCTGTCAAGCCTCTAAAAATAGGCTAAATCTACTTTAAAAGCAAAAAAACACCTTATCTCTCCAAGACAAGTCTGAAATCCGACCAAGAGGAAAAATCAGTCAAATATCTGCTAAAAATAGCAAGAAAACATAAAGCAATTTATAGAATATCGCTTTTATGATTATGCTCTACAAGATGCAGATTTTTTACAATTTGTCTATTTTTTGCAATTCAAAGATTGAAAATATTTTGCAAAAAAAAAAATCACCTTATCTCTCCATTACAACATTCTTATTTTCTCCAAAAATCATAAAAATATTAAACATATCATCCTTCATTTATCAAAACTTCTCATTGATTTCTCTAAAATCAATAAAACAAATAAAAACCCTAAAATGATCATTAACTTTCAAGGAGAAGGAAAACCCTAAATGATAAGATACATTATTGATTTTCCTTAAATCAATCAAAACAAAACCTTGGGTAAGGCATCCTTCACCCCTTATTTTCCTAAGGCACAAAATATAAGCCTTAAAGACTTAATATCAACCTAGACATATAGATTTCGGCCTCCCTCTAATATTAAACTTAGACTCTGAAAGAACATAAGGCATACGTTTAAAATTTTGACCCCACATTGAAATTTGACATATGCTTAAAACCAAACATTCTGGATGATGATGATATTCGAATTAGGCATGAGGAAATAGGGTCAAACCCTAATTATCATTCATTTCACACCCATGACTTTGGAAAGAAGGAAAATCTATCTGAAAGAAATCTGCCTCCATGATAGTGTCGAATTCGAGCTTGTGTACTTTAGTAATCTTCTCCATGTTTTCAGATGACTAAATCTCTAGTGGGCAAGCCTCCTTTCATGGTATAATAGCTTTTCCACTTCATTATTTCGAATATCAAAAAGCCCTAAGGGCGCGGTCTGTTCACTTCTGACTTTCTCTTAACTTGGCTTCTCCATGCCTTATGAGCTCAAGCTCGACCTCTGTAGTCCACTCCATGAAAGCTCGACTTGTATTCTTGTTTTCCTTTACTGTGCAGAGGTAAGATTTTTTTAATGATTTTCATAATATCTATTTTGGCCTTGAGGCTGTGGCGAACACATTCTAATGTCTTAATTTTGTATCTTCCGTGTGCTTCTCGTGCTCACTGCTGTGTATTATTCTCACCATAAGAGCTCGACCACTCTTCAAAGACTCAAAATTATGCCTTGGGAAACTAAACAGAAAGTTATGGCCGCGACTTGAATGCTCCATCAGAAATTTAAACTAGTAATTTTCCTTCATTACATCTGCTCTCCAGAGACTTAAAGAAAATCTCTTCCTTGCTAATGAATTTCTGGCCATACTCAGGCCGCGCCAAATATGCATTGTAGGAAGCATTTTTTGTAGATTTCGGGCTCGACCCAAAACATTAAACTTACTATTATGTCTTTTGAAAAGCATTTCTATTTGTGGGTATCACAGAAAGTTGAATAAAGCTGTATTCTTCTTCTATTCAATTCCAGATTTCACATGGTTAACTTTGTAATTGATTTTTCCTGCACTTTGAAACTAACCCTGAAAATGGGTACTCGAAATCCTTAAGGGAAACTCCACTTTTCTATATTTGATGCTAAACTGAAAAAGGGTCTTTTGAATTTTTAAAGAAAAATGCATTTTCTTCTCTTCTGAAGCTCGACCTAGCACAAAAATCTTCACATTTGTAGTCAAATTGATTTTAAATGCAAAACCCAAAATGGGTATTGTAGATTATCACATTTACTACATTTTGAAAACAAACCCCAATGTGGGTAACAACTGTTCATCTTTTCTTACCCACAAAACTGAAAGCACCTGTAAGAGTTAGCAAAAAACTATATACTTTCATCGAATTCAGTTCATGGGCCTGACCCATCATTCATCACATGTAGTCTTGCATTTCTACACAAATCCTCAAATGGGTATACCATATTCCAAAGAACAATATATGCACTTTTCCACTAGGGTTTGATGTTTACCTTCTGAAAACCAATATTGGCATTTGATGTTTTCTTTCAGATCTTCCTTCAGAAATGTACACTCATGGTTTAGATCAAAATAGTGTTAATCTATATTCAGTTATGAGCTCCTTTAAGCATTCAGACTCCTTTAATCCGCATTCTGCATAATTTGGACAATGAACTCATGCCACCTCCACTGAGACAGAACCTAACATGGTTAAGATCAAAAAACAAAACTTGATCCAAAGTGAACTGTTGTTTTCCTACTTTAGCCCTTATGCTTAATCATTGAATCATAATGGACTGTACCTAGTCCTCTATTCCCAGGCATAACCGACACCTCATAACCTCCTCTTAGTAACAAAAACTGTTTGCTCCTTCTTTCATACTCTGGAAAGATCACTTGCTTGACACTTATAACTCCTTGAAGATATAACAAAAGAATCTTCTGATATGCAATATTCGCTTAAAATATAAAGGATCAGTAAATCCAATGATATTGCAAATTCTGGCTTCTAAAGCATTAAATTTTGTTGTTACCTCCAGCATAATTCCATACTCATGCATTGTGAAGGGAAAGACCTCTTAAATATACTGTATCCATGCTTACTCACTGTAAACACAACAACTTTTTCCTTTTGTCCCTCCTTAGCATTCTGTACATCCTAAAAGAAAGCCACTCATTGCATTACTGTTGCTTGTTTAAATATGCCTTCAGAAGTATATAAGAACATGATGGAACAACAAGAATTTGTGTGTTTGTTCATACTCATTTGACTCATATACCCAGTTTTCATTTTGGAATTTTTGTACATCCTTTGATAGTTGTATGACACCTGAACTTGATTCATAATTGTTTTCCTCTTTTGATAAAAGCATCTGACCTCTTGTCACAGCACTGTCATTGACATGGATCTTCAAAATGATTTGTATTTGTTCATTGCGAAGAAAAGGATCTCCATGCTTGTATTCTGCCTGTATTTTAATGTCTTTCTGACACTCCTTAACCTTATCATGGCAACTCCTACCTCCTATTCTTGAACTCCATAGGGAAATCAAATTGAAACATTGTAACATCATGACCACATGCTGCTCACTAGCTCATATGTATAACTTAACAACTCAGAACTTATTTTGGAAAGAAAAGACTTACTCTTCCCCTATTATCCTAGAATGATCTCTTTATTACTAACCCATAATGCTGTATTTACTTTACCAGCCAACTAGAACTAGAAATTCATTCATCAAATGCACTATTTGTGTTTGTATTCTTGAGCGGCATGGTACTCTTCATGCATTTTTATATTTTACTACACAAACTGCTCTCAAAAACTGTTCTCTTTGATGATGAAAATCAAAACAAACCATCAAGGCATAATGTATGCCTGTTCACTATCCGAGAAAGAATTGATGAATTGATTCTCTCATGACATATGATTATAATCAGCACAAAAAATGAAGTAATTCAGCAATTTTCTGATGTAAATGCACTCAGTTAAAATCCTTAAGTGAACTAAACTCACTATTCACCTGTAGCCTTCAGAAAGAAACCTAATCATTATGAATGAACAGTTGGTCTCGTTGCTTGATGGATTCTCTGTTTTACTCTTTAGTTGCATTTCATTTCATTCAATGTATATAATGAAGTATCTTTTAAAATCAGCCCATTTAATGAATAGGGCAGCATGCCGAGCTCTACCCTTGTGGGAGCCCGTTTTACTCCACATGCTTGGTCTTCAAACAATGTTCAACTTCATGACTTTACCTATACCTACACAAGGAAACAAACAACGTTAGCATAAAAAATAAAACATGTTGATTATGATGTTGCTATTTCTCCTTCAAGTCATTTCTTTCATACTGCACTTGATTGATTATTTCAATGCATTGCTAATAGTATGTTGTACTATTGTAGGTGCATCATATAAGTTACATCATAGTCAGAGCCACTAACACCCCTCTTTTCCTCTTACAGGTCGATGAAGCTTGAGACGACGAGGTGCACCATTCAACATCAAGCATCAACAATCAGGCATTGATGATTATGTTGTTGCTTATATGTTTTCCTTTTGCATCTTCAGTAGTGCAATGTGCTGTTAGAAATGTGTTGTCATAGTTATAGTTATATCCACGGCTTGAGTGGATCTTTGATTTCAATTCTTCTTTTTGATTGAAAAGAAAATGCATTTCATGCAATGTTGTAATACTATTCTGATTGTGAAATCAAATGAAGCCTTGTAAAAATATGAGTTCCTTTCAAAACGAATAGAAGCATCTGAGATGCTATTTTTCTCATGTACTCAATTCTATATTTCTTTAAAATCTGCAATGTCTGAATGGCACTCTGAAAGCCTAATTTCTTTAAAATGCATAGCTGTTGTTCGATGCATAATGATAATAATGCGAAACAACATTGAAACATGACACTGCAATTCCACTTAATGTTAAATAACAATTAGCTAGCTCCTCCATTTGAGATGAGGAAAAAAATATGTAACACAACTTACATGAAATGGATTGAATCTATGTGGATCTTGATGCTTGAATGATGCTTTGAATGCTTGACTTGAATCTTGAAACCTACATCACAATGTTAGCTCCAAAAACATGCATGATGCAAGAAGACTTTGACATGATTATTAGATCTTGAATGCTGCAATAAATCTTTGATAAATTTTCTCTTGAATGCTCTTGATCATCAAATTTTCTCTTGTGAAATTTCTCTTCAAAATTCTCTTGAGATGCTCATAAAATTCTAGGTGAAACTTAGTGAAATAACCTTGTATTTATAGGTATGCATCCTTAATTTCCCAAAATTCAAATATTACAAGCCGAAGACATTTAAATATGGATTTTGCGGACTCCTTAAAATATTATGTAAAAATATATTTTAAATTTAGGCCCAAAAGGTTTGAGGACCCATTCACCCATGGGGTGAATGGGTCCCTGTGTCCCTATTCCAGGGAACACACATTGTTCATGGTGTTATGTAAGCCAGATGACGTGATATCTGCTCGAAAATATGGGTCATAGCCTGTAAATTAATAATAGGGATTATTAAGGCATAATTAAGTCCAATTTTATTAAGAGGTCCCAAACAAGTGTGAAAATGTAAAGGGATACATTTTTCAACACCAAATTAAGGAATTATTAAGTCCATTTTAATTAGGGAGGCCCCATGTGAAACTGTGAAGGATACATTTTTCACACTACTTTATTCCCTTAATTTTAGTGGAGAGAATAACTCTTGTCAAACTCACACTAAAGTAGACAATCAAGAGAGGTCTAATTGCAATTTTTGGAAAGATAAGATGACAAAGACTGTTGAGGATGATCTTTCAAGCTTCAAAGATCTAAGATCTCAAGTGGAAAAACCAAATAAAGGCAATAAGGGAGCAAGAACATGCCTACAACATATATATGCAACAAATGACAAGATACTCAACCGGCCACAAACGCCACCGTTGCCGACCATCCAACCTGATGACTGCCTGGCGAAATAATGCCCGTCCACCACCAACTGGCTGGTCAACTGGCGCTGGCCGACCAACGCAGCCTGCGCCAGGACAGCGACATACCGCCACTGACCGGCCCATCCAATATGTCGATGACCAGGTCGCAATGCGCTGCGCATCACACCGCTATGAGCCGAGCCGTTGTGCCGTCGTTCCGGGGATATCACAAAACCCACCTGCACCACCCGCCAGCCAATACTGAAAGCCAGCCAAGCAAAAGACCACCATGCAAGTCATGATATAGTCGTATCCTTCAAAATGATAATGCCAATGTATGCCCCCACATTAAAGGAATTGATAAACACCATGCTGTGAAATTAATTTAAAGTAGCCAGTGATAAATTCTAACAATAAAAAAGACATGAGATCTTAATTGGAAAGCTGTATGTCAAGCATATGTTTCCAAATGAAGCTACGCGATGAAAAGGGGTCTCCCCCAAAATGAAATCCCAAAATCACACAAGGGATCCATGGATTTGGGGTCAGCGTATGTCTTTTTTACAATGTTATTATAGAGCTTGGAAACACCATCATTCCCCAAATAACTCATGAAATAGGAAGAATGACACATAGAGAGTGAAAACAAAGAAAATATTTTGGGTCAACATGGAAGAGACCTAAATGTCTTGACACCTTGCGTCATCCCCAAAAGGAAAACACAAGAAAAAAGATAAAAGATAAAAGGTTTATGATATATAGAAGAATTTATATACAAATAGAAGAATGAACATAAAGGCACATCAAATAGAATGATATGAGAGATCACATTATGCACATGCAATCACACAAAGAACATGAAAAGAAAAATAAAGATAAGACTAGTAAGGAAAATGCAAGTCAACCTATAGCAAGTCATCCACATCCCAATCTTGTTTAGTATATGTGGAAGGAAAAAAACTAGCCAAAGGGACAATGCCAAGTGCCAAACTAGGAAAATCACCAAGTTCAGCACGTGGTGAATCACTGTTTGGAGGAGGATCATCATGGTTGTTATCATTTAAATGAGCATTGAAGAGGAAAATAATAAATTTGACTCTTTATGAACTTCCTCATCAATTTTATCCATCTCATTATCATCATCCAAGTTTATCACAACATAAGGTCTAATGATAATATCCATGAAAGGTAATTTTGTTCTTGTTGTGTTCGAGATATAGGATTTTTTTTTGCAACGAAGGTGGAGAATTATCATGCATTTCTTGAGGTATTATTTGATTTGGATTTATTAATTCATGTTTTTCTTGTATCAAATGAGCAATAGCATGATGTTTTTTCCTACACTCTCTAGAATTTTGGTTTCTTTTTGTTTGGTTTTGAAGTTGCGACTGTGTAGGAGTGGGTTTATCAACCATAGGTTTATTTTCTTCCCTTAAGGGAGGACTAGAAGGAACCATGAGAGGTTGTTCAACCACTTTCTCTTTAGATTTATACACTTTTTTGATTTTAGGAGGCACAATGGGACTTATTTGATTATATCATGGTCTCTTATATGAAATGGGTGGAGGATTTTGTTAGGGTTAGAAGGAAAATATCTAATAGTTAAATGTAGATTTGATCAATAAAACAAAGAAATAAAACACAAAAAAAAAATTATAGCAACAAGAAGACAATGTAGAGAATTTAACGTGGTTCACCCAATATGGGCTACATCCACAAAACCGTAGCCATCTAGATGATATTATTATCTAGTGTAGAACATATTACAATCTTGTGAATAATTCCCTAAAACAACTCCCATCCCAACTGCTTATTGCAAGCTTTTTAGAAGCTTCCAAAATTAGGGTTTTACAAAGTCATTTTTATTTTGTTAGTGATGAAGCAAAAAAATAGGAGAAATTTTTTTCTCGGGGGATGCCACCCCTGAACCCCCACTTCTTGGGGGTTGCTGCCCCCAAACCCTTGCAAGACCCTTGGAACTTGGCGAGGATACATGAAGAGTGTACAATATAGCATGATCAATCACCACATACCGATAATCTCCCACTTGGAGACTGATCAACCTCCACACCAAACAATACTTCTCACTTGGAGACTAATCCTGGATGACACTGCTGCACTTATAGCTCCCACTGAAAATAAGCACCATGGACCCTACTACTTTGTTATATTTTTAATCATCAAGACCAACCGAAGATGAAGAGGAGCTCAACTTCTCCCGTGTCACTTCCTTTGTAAAATATCTGTTAGATTGACATCTGTATGTATCTTTTCTAGCTTTACCTATCCATCCTTCAACACTGATTGAATAAAATGATATCTCATCTGTATGTGTTTGGTTTTAGAGTGCAAGGTAGAATTATTTGCAAGATATATAGCACTCTAGCTATCTATAAATAAGTGATTTTCATCTTGTTGTTTGGCCAACTCTTCCATGAAAAGATGTAGCGATATCATCTCCTTTGCTGCCTTTGTTGTAGCAACATACTCTGCCTCTGTGGTGGATAAAACAACCACCTTTTGTAACCAAGAAATCCAACTCACTACTATCCCACAAACTGTGAATACATAACCTGTGATACTCTGCCTAGTATCTATATCCCATACCAAATCTGAGTCAACATATCCTTTTAAATCAGTATTAGAGCCCCTAAAACATAAACATTTATTGGATGTACCTCTCAAGTACTTGAGAATCCATTTTACTACTTTCCAATGCTCAACTCCAGGATGAATCATATACCTACTAACAACTCTTACAACATGTGCAATATCCGGTCTTGTGCATACCATGGCATACATTAAACTACTTACAACTGAAGCATATGGTACCTTGAACATTTTTTCTTCCTCCTCTTATGTCTTTGGACACATATCCTTTGTCAATTTAACATGAATAGGAAAAAGTGTGCAGACAACTTTGACATTCCCCATATGAAATCTCTGCAACACCTTATCAATATAATCAGCCTGAGATAAAAACAAATTTCTATTTTTCTTATCTCTTGTAATCTTCATACCAAGGATTTGTTTCACTACCCCCAAATCCTTCATAGCAAAAGAATTTGCTAACTAATGTTTTAACTCCTTAATGTGAACCATGTTAGACCCTGCTACAAGCATATCATCAACATATAAACATAAAATAATGTAGCTAACATCATCTAACCTCTTAAAATAAACATAATGGTCTAAATTACATCAACTGTAACCATGCTCAACCATAAAGCTATCAAATTTAATATACCATTGCCGAGGTGCTTGCTTCAAGTCATATAAACTTTTCTTCAATTTGCACACCAATTTCTCCTGACCTTTGACCTCAAATCCTTGTGGCTATTCCATATATATTTCCTCTTCCAAATCACCATGGAGAAAGGAAGTTTTAACATCTAGCTATTCCAAATGAAAATTTTCAGTAGTCACAATACTTAAAATAGTGTGTATAAAAGTCATTTTAACAATTGAAGAAAAAATATCGTCAAAATCAATACCCTTTTTCTATGAAAATTCCTTTAGAACTAACTTGGATTTAAATCTTTTCTTACCTCCATCCTCCTCTTTCAAGCTATAAACCCATTTTTTTGGTAAATCCTTTTTACCTACATGCAACTTATAATTCCCAAGTCAATTTTTTCAGCAAGGAGTCCATTTCTTCTTCCATTCCATGCTCCCACTAAGCCTTGGTAACCACCCGCATAGCTTCATCATAACATTCTGGTTCACCAACATTAGTTAATAAAATATAATACAAAGAGGGAGAATATTTTTTTGCGAGTCTACTTATCCTTGAAGATCGTCTAACATTCATTGGAGTTTGTGGTATTTGTTGTTATGGTTGTTGTGGAGCATGAGGAACCAATAGAACATCATTGTTCGGTGTATCATCTAACACTACATAATAATTTTTTTTTCTTCTCATGCTGCTGCAACTGATCTTTGTACAACACTTTCTCATTGAATATGACATCCCTGCTTCTAACAATTTTTTGATTTTCAAAATCCCAAAGCCTATAACCAAATTCATCAATTCCATATCCAACAAATATACATTTCTTTGATTTTTCATCAAGCTTGGTTCAATTTTTAGAATCTACATGTGCAAATGCTTCACAATCAAAGGTTTTGAGAAAAGAATAACTCACCTTCTTACCTATCCATGCTTCCTTTGGAATACCACAACCCAAAGGATTAGAGGGACCTCTATTAAGTAAACAAAGAATAGTGTTTATATACTTTTCCCACATATTTAAAGGTAACCCAACATGCAATCTCATAGTTTGTGCACACTCCATTATTGTTCTATTCATGCACTCAACCACTCCATTTTCCGGTGGAGTCCTTGGAACCATTTTCTACCTACGAATCCATTAGAGGAACAATAATATTCAAACTCTTTGCTGCAATGCTCACCACCATTATTAGATTTGAGACACTTTAAATTTTTACCCAGGTCTCATTCTCAACCAAACTTCTCCATTTTTTAAAAGCTTCAAATACATCAAATTTCTACCTAAGGAAATAAATCCATACTTTTCTTGTTGCATAATCAATAAAAGTGACATAATAATGAGATCCACCGAGAGAAGATACTTGAGCTGGTCCCCATATATCCATATGTACAAGCTCCAATTTCTCATCTTTATTTTGCTTCCCATCCTTGAGAAAACTAACTCACTTTTGTTTTCCATACACAAATTTCATAGAAATTCATATTAATACATTTTAGACCGTGTAAAACATTCTTTGAATGAAGTAATTTCATACCTTTTTCACTCATATGACCAAGTCTATTATGCCATAGTGTTGATTCAGAATCCACAACAACTATATGATTTTTTGCCTATTGAACTGTAGCAACTGTTCATGAACATTTATTTTTATTTGCAATAGCTAAAGTAGAAGGAACAGTATGACCTATACAAAGATATAAGGTGCCTACTTTTGCACCTTTTACTACAACTAAGGCACCTTTTGTAACCTTCCAATTTTTATCACTAAATGTAACAACACAACCTTCATCATCTAGTTGCCCTACTGAAATTAAATTTCTGCTTAACTTTGGAACGTGCTTTACCTCATGTAGTAGCCAATGATTCCCATTTTGAAACTTAATCTTGATTCTTCCCTTTCCAACAATCTGATAGGGTTCATTATCTCCCAAATAAACTAGCCAAAAATCTCCTTGGACATAATCACGAAAATAACTTCTATGGGGTGTAGCATGAAATGAAGCTCTTGAATCTAACACCCAAGAATCATCAACATTATGAAGGCAAAGAATCAAAGAATCCTCATTATATTTATTACTTACCACATTTTTCTCTTTATTTCCTTCCTTTTTGTCTCCTTCTTTATTTTTCTGAGACCAACAATCTTTCTTTAAATGATCCAGCTTACCGCAGTACCAACAATCCTTCTTTTCTTTGGTTTGGGACCTTTTGTCCTTTGATTTTCCTCATGACTTCCCATGAATTCCATAATTGTTTCCTCTCTCCTTTGTTCTTCCCCTACTTTCTGCATTCAAAACACTGCCTAATGTGGATGTTCCACCTAAGATTTTCCTACGAATTTCCTCGCTCAAAATAACACCAACAACATCATCAAATTTCAATGTATTCAAACCAAAAACATAATTTCTAACAACCATTACCAAGCTATTCCAACTTTCAGGAAAAGAAGATAGAATCAAAAGATCCCTAACTTCTTCATCAAAGTTTACATTTACATAAGTTAATTAACTGGTAATTGTATAACTATATTAAACTCATTTAAATGATCATGAAATGACCCACCTTCTACCATTTTCATATTAAATAAACGCTTCATAAGAAATACCTTATTTTAAGTAGAAGGATTTCATATAAATTCGCTAAGGTTTGCATCAAATCTTGAGTTTTCTTTTCTGTTGTAATATTGAACGGCACTGAATGTGCCAGGCATAAACAAATATTGCCAAGTTCCTTTCTATCTAAAATATCCCAGTCCTCATCATAAATTACTGAGGGTTTCTTGGTTTTCCCTTCTAATGACTACCATAAATCCTTCTGATAGAGGTAGTCCTCCATCTGCATCTTCCATAACTGATAGTTCTACCCATTGAACTTCTCAACCTTCAACTTACCCTTGTCTTCCATTACTCCCATTCAACTATGAGATTCCCACTCAAACGTGAGACCTTCCTGCAAAGGATAACTGAACATAACCTTGCTTTGATACCACTTGTTAGGGTTAGAAGTTAGATATCTAATAGTTAAATATATATTTGATCAATAAAATAGATAAATAAAACACACAAAAATTATAATAGCAACTAGACAACACAGAGAATTTAACGTGGTTCACCCAATATGGGCTACATCCAAAAAACCGTAGCCATCCAATGATATTATTATCTAGTGCAAAACATATTACAATATCGTGAATAACACCCTACTGCAACTCCCATCCCAACTGCATATTACAAGCTTTTTAGAAACTTCCATAATTAGGGTCTTAGTTACTTGGTTCAGGGCTTTTGGTTCAATCATGGTTTGATCAAGGGTGGGAGGATCAATTGTGGATTGAGGCATATTGCTAAGGGATAGTTTTGTTATGTGCTTTGCCTTAAATTTTTGATAATATTTGAAAAATAATTTCTCACGAGGCCTAATAGGTTCCATAGGTTTGGGCCAAAATGAATCTAATGAGAAATTCCCACGAGAAGACACAGGGTTAAAAAACTATGGTGTAATGTAAATATCTCATTGCCAAATGGAAACTTTAAGCATTTATGCACAAACGATGGGACAAATTTCATGGAGTGAAGCCATGGGTAACCTAACTTCACATGAAATTGGTCCAACGATGGGATGATGGAGAATGAGAAACTTTTAATGTTTTCGGTCCAACTTTTAAAGGAAGAGTTATCAAACCTATCGTAGGGAAAGCAAAACCATTATGCGTTTTGATCCATACTTTTGATTTTTCATAAGTATCTTGCTAAAGCTCATGCACAAACAAGAATTATTTAGTGATCACATTCTCTACACAAACATGATCAATTAATATACCATTATTAGGCTTGTCATTGATTCTTCCAGCTATGTAAAGAGGACCATCTATTGGTGTAAATAAAGTCATTTACCTAGTTAATTCATTACTAGGGGACTTATTTACACATGCTAATTTTACTTAGGTCCTAGGAAGGAATCTTTCTAAAAGATGTTAGTTGTCATTAGTTGTTATCTTATCTTTTGAATTGTTTCACATGTGACCTAGGTAGTTGTGATAAGTTGTCTCATGTCATATGATTAAGACACTTATCATAATCTTATGGCATCTTGTCTCTCACCTTGGCTATATAACCAAGGGATTTCTACTACATTTTCATATTAATTGAATCATATTTTCATATGCATATTCTCTCTCTTGTGTTTTCCATTTGGACTCAAGATCTTGGCAGCCATTGTCGATTCTAACATGGTATAAGAGTGGGTTGGGTGCCATTCAATAGTATTTTTCTAAAGAGAGTTGGTAAATCTTGAAAAGTTGAACTTATGCTCTTCTCTTGCATCGTATTATGATCTGGAGAATCAGAAAAACTTGATATAAATAACATATCTGGGGGGTTCCTCTTTGTGGCTCTTTATTGCAGGTTCAAATCAAATATTTTTGGTGTAAATATAAGCTCACCATTGCATTCAGAAGGTTTGAGAAAGTCAAATTTTCCTTTTGTTTCATCTAAATCAAACATATGGGGCCAAATCTATGAGGGCTTGAAGTTGAAGAGTGGTTGCTAGATCCATAAGGTAGCTGCATTTTTGGAGCATTTTGGGTCAAATCCGACCCTGCCATCACATCCAGAAAGGCCAAAAACCCTAAAATCAACTTTCAATTCGTTGAATTTGGAGTAGTTGTCTACTGAGGCAATTTTTTTTCTTAGAGAGTTGTACGACCCCCAGGTGTCATAATGATAGTTTGGTACGATTTTTTATAAAATAAAAATAAAAATTTTCAATTGAATTTTTCTTTTTTTTTAGAAAAATGAATATTGCACTAGAATAATATTGTTTGTAAAAGATTTTATATTTAAAAATAAAAAAAATCAAAAGTTATTTGGCATACTCTGTTGTATGCAAACCCTATGCAAGCAGGGTACTATCTGTACCCATGGGCCCCTTTCTATTGATGGTCACTGTCATAAAACTGACACCTACAAATTAAAAGGTGACGGTTTGATTTAACAAGCGGCCTAGGAAAAAATGAAATTTGGCTCAAATAATCATCGACGAATAGTCAATTATATTCGGTAGTCAACAACTTTTAACCAAGAAGGATTCTAATTCCTTTGAAGAATCTGCACAGGCATATTCATTGGAGACTCCACTGACCTAGGTGACATTTGATTGAATGTCAAATTTGAACTTTCCGTTCCAACATATTTTGTAGGGGGAGAATATTGTTTTTTGATGATCAAGAGGACGCCAAATTTAATCGGGTGAAATGATGATGTCATCAACACATCATCATCCTAAATTTTTTTTGACCCCCTCACAGATGAGCTTTTTGATTTTGTAGTTCAACTTCAGAGCTCCATAACTTTCTCATTTTGACTCCTTTTTTTGAACAATTATTTTTTGATTTGGGCTAATTTTCGTGCTCTATATAGTGGTGCAATCAGATTTTGTTTTTGGTGTCTAATTTTTTTCTAGAAATTGCAGATTCTCATAGATGTTGATACTTCATCCTCATTTTGGGAACTTCAGGAGCTGATATCTTGCTCCTACGGTAACATTTTTGGGTATTTTTTTTGAAATTGCATATTTTTTTGAGTACTTTCCAGTGGTGTAATTAGTTTGATCTCAGATGCTGTAAAAGTTTTACTTTGAGATTGTGGCCTATTTTGGCATTTGTAAGCACTAATATCAAGTCTATCTTGTTGTTTTTGGCATCTAGGAACTGTAAACACACTAAATATAAAGTGCCACAAATCAGATATTGCTTGGGGGGTTTTGTGATTGAGTAATTTGGGGGGGTAATCTTGTGGTTGATTCATTTGTGGAGGTATCATGGTTTTTTCTATTCATCCTTCTATGGTAATTTTAAATGAGGATAATTATGAGTCTTGGCAGAAAGGTATCTTGACACATCTCAAGTGGCTTAAGCTTTTTCTATACCTTTATGGGCTCATACCTGAAGCAAACACACCTTGGAAGCAATCAATTTGGGGTAATAATAATGATCACATTGTAGGATTAATTGGTACATATATTGGTGTTGATATTCCTATGGAGATCTTAGATATCGAGTGCCCACACACACTTTGGACCAAGATTTGGGAGATTTTTGGAGACCATCATATCTCTCCATTCCCGGATGATCCTGCCACAGATTGTTTAATTCCACTTGATGATGCTGACAATATACCCTATGATTATGATACTTTAGAAGAGATTGAGTATAATAAATGTTTTGAATGTGTAGTTGACAAAGAGAATTCTCCTCTTGCTTCTCCTCCTATTGAGATCACATCCTCATCTACTATTGCAATTGATGATGCTTGTGTTGCTACAATTTTGGCTCCTTGTGATTTAGTGCAATAGGATCCTCATTGTCTTTTAGATTTGGCTACTTGTGATGGATTCTTGAAAGGTATTTTAGACTTTTTTGTGGAGTCTCATCTTTTAGATTTGGGAGACATCATTGATAGCATTCATCTTCTCTTTGATGAAGATGCTCCTTCTTTAGTTATTACGAGGTAACACCTTGACCCTCTTGTTCAATATCTACATGATCATTCTTTGTAGTTTGACGTGATTGTGGATACTTTTGGATAAAATTTGGAGGAGGCTTCTTTGTCTTTAGAGGGGATATCTTTGTCTTTGGATCATGTTCTACATTCATCTCTACTAGATTTTGGATTGTCCACTTCAACAGTGTGGCCTAGAATGCCTATTTGGAGTGTGTTAGCTTTCAACATCGACATGGAGACATTGGAGCATGCTTCAGAGACATCATCACACATCATCCATATTCCTAATATCTTGCATACTATATTGGTTTTGTTTCTTCCTAAGGGGAGGAATTTTGTTTGAAAAGATTGGTTCATCTTCAACACTCAATGTCGAGCTTCTACCATCATTGTAGGAGACTCAACATCGAGGGGGGCTGCATTGTCTCTCTTATGGGGAGTATTTTTCCTCACATGGGGTTTGTACCTTCTCATGCATCATTAAGAGCATTATTGTTTTGTATTTCATCTCTCTTTTGGGGAGAAGTTTTGTTCCACTAGGTTTTCTCCTTTTCTCCATTTGTGAGAGATTAAATTTGTATATGTACATGTGTACTTAACATGGCCTAGTAGCCGAGACCCATTCTTTCATATTTATGTCATTTTCATATTAATCTGCTACTCCCTAAGTTTCACTTAAGGGGGGGTGTTGGTGTAAATAAAGTCTTGTACCTAGTTAATTCATTACTAGGGGACTTATTTACACATGTTAAGTTTACTTAGGTCCTAGGAAGGAATCTTTCTAAAAGGTGTTAGCTATCATTAGTTGTTATCTTATCTTTTGAATTGTTTCACATGTGACCTAGGTAGTTGTGATAAGTTGTTACATGTCATATGATTAAGAAACTTGTCATAATCTTATGACATCTTGTATCTCACCTTGGCTATATAACCAAGGGGTTTCTACTACATTTTTCATATCAATTGAATCATATGTGCATATGCATATTCTATGTCTTGTGCTTTCCATTTGGCCTCAATATCCTGGCAGCCATATCCAATTCTAACACCATTGGGTGCATGTTTTATTATGTCATGTTGTGAGAAAGCAATGTTAAGGGGCATTTTGGTGAGGCCCTTATGAGGTTGAACTTCAATGAAGTTGACCGAAGGGTTTATAGTATACTTCTCTTTATTTCTTATGTGATTTTTCATGATGTGACCAAGGCTACACACCATTTATATTCCTTGTTCATTTTTAATCAACTTTCTTATGTTTTCTATCATAGGAACTACATTACCAATGATGGATTCAAAACTCGCAAAGTTTTGCAACTTATCTAACTCTTTATCTATTCTTCTTAGGTTCTTTTGAGGGACATTAGCAACCCTTGATTCAACATTAGTGACATTAGTTGTTGGTAAGGAGGTTATAGGAAATGAAGTGTCAATGGTATGGTCCATAATGGGTTGACTAGTGTCAACACTATGAGTGAAAGATTTAGAAAACCTAAGATCCATGGTGAGTGATGTATCGCAGGATGAAATGAGTCTCAAACTACGTCTCATGACAATATTGGTAATAGGAAACCAAGTTGTGAAGCTCATACAAGTTTCAAAACCCAAGATGCACCCAAAATGGAGAATAGGTAAACTATAACCAAATACCCTAGAATGTAAAGTGTAATGCAAGTATGTAAAAGCAATTTCTAGATTTTAAACAAGATAAATTTTTGATTACGCTATGTAAAATTTTGAAAATGATGTAAATTTGAATTCAAATAATGCACTAATTTTGACAAATGAACCTTAATATAAACAATTTCAGAAAATAAAAATTCTGAAAACTAAAACAACAGTCTGAATGCAGGAATACAGAATACAGAAACAATGTTTTTAACACTCAAAAATTCAGAAAAGCCCTGATTAGGGACTCATTCACCCATGGGAAAATGGGTCTCACTTTGAGGGTTTTTAAAAATTAATTTACATATTTTTGAGTTAATTTCTATGCTTTTCAAATTCTGGTTTCAAACAAGTGGTTATAGTTTCATATTTTTGAAAAATTAGATCTAAATGCAAGTGCAAAATAATGCTAAATGACAAGCAAAAAGATCTAATTTAAGATGCAATTTTGATTTAATTTTCTAGTGTAAATGATTGATCATGCAATGTTATGTAAACACTATGTAAAATGATTGAGTTTTTTGAATTTTTTAGATTTTAAAGGATACAAAATGCAAACCTAAAACCCTAAATGAGATGTAAACTAATGCAAGTAAAAAATCCTAAATGAGATGCAAACCAATGCAATTCAATGCAAATGAATGCAAATCCTAGATGTAGGGTTGAAATGGACTTCAAAATCAAAAAAATATGATGCTCAAAAGTTGGGTTCACCAAAATGAAACATAGAAAAATAGGTGAGCTAAAATGTGGGATCAAAATATGTGGGGCGAGGGACCTATTTTCCTTTATTTCATTAGGAAATGAGATCCCCACAAAGAATTGAATAACAAACCTTAGGTGAATCAACTCAATGTGAGAATCTTTAGATTTCTTTATGCTGTGAGGATGGGGGTCAAGTTCAAACAACACTTTTTGGATAAAAAATAAAGATAGAAAATCAACCTAATTATGCCAACTCAAACTAGAAACATCAATATGAAACTCAATATGAAACTCAATATTAGTAGAAGTAGAAAAATGATTGTAGATTTGAGAAGGGTAGAAAGGTGTTTACTGGTCACCAAAAGTTAGTTTATGAAGGAAAACTGTGACTCATTCATCCATAGGTGAATGGGCCTTCAGAAATATTTCAGGAGCCTTTGGTGCTAATCTATAGCTTCTGATTTGTCTAGGTTTCAGTGTCGAAAAGTTGGAAATCAGATCTATGGGTTAGATTTTGTGATTTGAAAACTTTGAAATTTTTTCCAATCTTGCACTTCAAGAGGTCTTCAATCATTCTCCAACCTAAATCTACAAAACACATACAAGAGGGATTTTTTTTTTGTTTTTGGTGAATGGGGGTTTTCCTTGGTCAAACCCAATTTTGGTAATCAAACCTTGAAATGAAATAAAGCATGAAAGAGGGAATGAAGAATGAACAATGCTATGTTACCACTCAACAAAACCTTGGATGGAACTCAATAATGGAGATCTTGGAAGGTCTAAAACTTGCATGAAATGGATTCAATGTATGTAGATCTTGATGCTTGAATGATGCTTTGAATGCTTTTGAATCTTGAAATGTACATCACAATGTTAGCTCCAAAAACATGCATGATGCAAGAAGACTTTGACATGATGATTAGATCTTGAATGCTGCAATAAATCTCTAATAAATATTCCCTTGAATGCTCTTGAGCATCAAATTTTATCTTGTGAAATTGCTCTTCAAAATTCTCTTGAGATGCTCATAAAATTCTAGGTGAAATTTAGTGAAATAACCTTGTATTTATAGGTATGTATCCTTAATTTTTGAAAATTCAAATTTTACAAGCCGACATTGAAATATGGATTCAGGGACCTTAAAATACCACCAAAAATATATTTTAAATTTAGGCCGAAAGGTATAGGGAGGACCCATTTGGCCATGGGCGAATGGGTCCTAGGTCCCTATTCCTGGAACACACATTGCTCAAGGTAAATCACGTTATGTGTTGGCATTAATTATTGTTAGGTTTCCCATTTGGAAAATGTAATTAGGCTTGTAAATGAATAATAAGGATTATTAAGGAATAATTAAGTCCAATTTTATTAAGAGGTCCCAAACAAGTGTGAAAATGTAAAGGGATACATTTTTCAACACCGAATTAAGGAATTATTAAGTCCATTTTAATTAGGAGGGCCCAAACAAAGTGTGAAAATGTAAAGGGATAAATTTTCCTACACTAAAGTTAGTACTAAAAGGATTGGAGTTGGTAAGGAAAAGAGACCTTAGTCTTAAATTTATCTCAAATAACAAACATCATCCATTAAATGTACTATCTAATCAAAATGATGCTCTCACAAAGATGTAAGTTCACACCAAAGGAGTTTAATAATTTTTGTGAAGAACATGGAATAAAGAGGCATCTATCTTCTACTAGAACTCCTCATCAGAATGGGGTAGTGGAAAGGAATAATAGGATTGTTCAAGAGATCACAAGGACTATGTTGAAGGAAGCAAATCTGCCTGATGTTTATTGGAAAGAGGCGGTTCATACTTCTGTATACATTCTCAACATAGGGTTGTTAAGAGTGAACAACACTAAGAACCATTATGAGTCATGACATGGAAGACTTGCAATTGTCAAGTATTTTAGAGTCTTTGGAAGAAAAGGTTACATCAGAAGAGATGAAGATGTTTTGGGAAAGTTTGATTCAAGAGCCGATGACAATATATTTCTTGAATATTCAACTCATAGTAAAGCATATAGGTGCTAAAAGAAAAGAATAGGAAAGATAGTTGAATGTACAAATATTATAGTTGATGAATATTTACATCAAAATATATATGAAGTTGAGGACTATGGATTTGATGCACCTCCCTGCTTAGAAGAAGAAGAAGTAGAAGTTGAGAGAAAGAAGAAATAGTAGAAAAGCATAGTAAGATTCTTGCCAAGTATGTTCAAATAAATCATTCAGAGGATTAGATTATTGGAGATAAGAATGAAGGAGTGTTGACTAGGAGAAGGCTTGCAAAGACATATGAACAAGTAAAATTTTGTTTACTATCAAAGATAAAACCAATTTTTTTTGCTAATGCTAGCAAAGATTTAGGATGGATACAAGTAATGGAAGAATAATTGAATTAGATTGAGAAGAAGAAAACTTGGGAATTGGTTCCAAGGCATGCTAACAAAAATGTGATAGGAACAAAGTGGGTTTTTTAGGAATAAGTTGAATTAAGATGGAGAAGTTGTAAGAAATAAAACAAGACTGGCATGTAAAGGTTATAGGTAGAAATAATTGATTTTGAGGAGATATTTGCTTTGGTAGCAAGAATGGAAGCAATCAAAATGTTTCTTGCTTTTTCAGCCCATAAGGACTTCAAGGTATATTGGATGGATGTATAATTAGCTTTCCTAAATGGAGATTTGGAAGAAGTATATATAGAGTAGCTTGATGGATTTCAGTTATTAGAAGACCCAAACATGGCATGAAAACTCAAAAAGGAATTGTATGGTCTCAAACAAGCTCTTAGGGCTTGGTATGCAAGGTTGGACAAGTAATTTCTTTAACAAGGTTTCAAAAAAGATACCATAGATAGTAATCTTTACTTTGAGATTGAGGATGAATTTTTTTTGATAGTTGTTGTATATGTTGATGATTTAATTAATTTGGTGGAAATGATGAGATGTGAAAGAGGTTTGCTGAAGAAATGTAGAAGGAATTTGAAATTTCTATGATAGGTAAGTTATCCTTCTTTCTCGATCTTCAAAATTTTCAACTAAATGATGCTATCTTTATTTCTCAAGAAAAGTATGTCAAAGAGATGCTGAAGAGGTTTGGTATGGAAGTTTGCAAACTAGTGAGTACTCCTTTGGTAACTAGTTTTCATTTGAAAAAAGATGATGAGTCTCCCTTGGCTGATCAAACTCTATATAGATCTATGATTGGAAGCTTGTTGTATAGTTTAATTGCTTCAAGATTTGATATTATGCATGTGATATGTTTGGTTGCAACATTTCAATCTAATCCAAAATAAACTCATGTGAAGGTAGTCAAGATAATCTTTAGATATTTGAAGAGAACTCTGGATTATGGATTATGGTATCCAAAAGGTAACAAATTTGATCTGAGTGAATACATTGATGCTGATTGGGCTGGTTGTGTTGATGATAGAAGGAGTACCAGTAGTGGTGCTTTATTTATAGGGAAAAGGTTGGATTCATGTTATAGTAAGAAGAAATATTTAGTATCTTTATCAATAGTAGAAGAAAAATATATTGTTGCAACATCTTGTTGTACTCAAGTGTTGTGGATGAAGCAAACATTGAAGGATACCAAGATAAAGTATGATGAGACCATTCCCATTCTACGTGATAATACAAGTGTTATCAATATTTCCAAAAATCTAGTGATGCATTCTAGAACCAAATACATATCAATCTATTATCACTTTCAGAGAGAGAAGGTCACATATAAAGAAGTGAAGTTGGAGTATGTATCTACAAAGGATCGAGAATTGCAAATATTTTAAAAAAAGCACTTGCAAATGATACATTTGAATATCTTAGAAAAAATTTAGGGGTAATTTTTCCTCCTTGCTAGATGTCTAGTTGGTGCATCTATCCATGGGGAGTAATTCAAGTCATATCTTTATTCCTGGATTGATGAGGACCACCTCTTAGGGGAGCAGGTAGTGGCTGTTACTGATAGAAGGAGAGATTGTGTACCCAAGGGGGAGAGAAATTCCATTTCCCCTTTATCCTTGATTTCAAAGGGGAAGAAAATGTGCACATTAGGTTGGTTTTTTCATCAATGCCAAAGGGGGAGATTGTTGCAGTTTGGTTGTCATTGATGTCAAAAGTTCTATGGAGAGTGTTGTAGTTTGATTGTTTGGTTGCGAGAGTGAGAAATACTCCGCATTTCTCCATTGATGCTGTTTTTCTCCTACAGTTTGGAGGACAACTTCATGTTGTGTCAAGGCATGTGTGATCCAAGTTTCAAGTCTTTTTGGTTACCAGAAAGGTATTTTTAAGGGTGATAAACTGAAGTGTATGTTGATTCTATGTGGTTGTTCTCAGAGGTGCAAAGGTTGGCTCTGCATATCTTTGCATTTACATATATGGTTATGTGGTTCAAAAGTTAATTTCTTTGAGATGTGAAGTTGTTATATCCAAAGTTTCATGTCAATAATCCTTCTATAGAGAAAGTTGGAAGTGTCAGTGTATTGGATTGTGTTGTCCAGAGATTGGTTTCATTGTCTGTTGGCTTGCACTAGCTTATTGTTGCATGAAGTTGTGAAAGGGATGTATGAGAGTGTTCCTAAATATCATGTGATGCTTGTTGCTTCTCCACAAAGTGTTGTTTGGATTCTACGATATAGGCTATGGTCAAGAATGAATGTTTTGCTGGTTTATGCTTTTGCTGAGGCCAACTAAGGCATGTTGATGTATGCCACAAGTTCAAGTGTGAGCAGAGATCATGGAGTGTTTGAAGGTGTTGTATGGATCATTCCAACTCATCTATGAGAAACAAAGATAATTTTTATCTTTCTTGTGTACTGCCAATGTTTGTGAAGGTCGAAATGCTACAAGTTACATGTTTTTTGGTTGTGGCTAACCTAATTTGTATTTGAAAAGCACATAGATGGAATTTATAGAATTTAAAAGGTGTGCAGATAGTTTGGGACTAGGTTAATCATGTGTTGGAATCCACAAGGCGTGTAGTCTTTTGGTTCTTCCCTCTACATGTTTCATATTATTTATTTTATATTTCACTGAAATACAAATGTAATATTCCTTATTGTAGGCCAACATGTGAAACATAATCAATATAATATCATGTATAAATTATAAACCTAGTTGATCTAGGGTGAAGTAGTAGTGAAAAATGATGATAATTGTGTAAGTGATTGAAAAAGAAAGAACAGTTGTGGTAAATCATATTTGGTTTCATCTTGATCAAATATCTGTGATAAAAGGGAAGTGAATAAGTGTGCTTGATTGTTTGCTGGAGGCAGTGAGCCAAAGACATAACTTCTTAATTATTGAAAGCAGTGAGCTAGTAGGCATCTGAGATGACACTTGTAGAGGTTGTAAAGAAAAATTACAATCATCAAAAGGATTTAGCTTAATTGTTAGTTTTAGACAGTGGAAGAAATTACATTCTTTAATCATTCTTGACTGTGTGCTTAGATGAGGGAGTTGCAGCTTCCTTGGGTTGTAGCCCTAAAAAAAAGTTGTATAGACAAGGAGTTATAGCTTCCTTAGATTGTAGCGCTAAAATAAAGTTGTAAATGTTGTTCATCTCATGAGGCTGGATTGGGACAATAGCTCCTAGTAGCTTTTCTCACCATGTTTTTTCCCTTGTGGGGTTTTCCACATATATATGGTGTTGTGTTATGTTGTGCATTATATTCATATTTCATGTTCTTGTTTATGCAGACGAGTTTTAAGTATCTGATTGTTTAGGAGGGTTTGATATTTCATAGAATACTGATTCACCCCCTCAGTATTTTAGTGTGCTAAAAAATGATATCCTATTGAAAATTACTAAGGATAATGGTGAGGTCATGAATCCAATATATGAATCAGATAAGCTTTTCAATGATCCTATTCCAGACCTTGATTGGAAAGATCCTGAGATCACAACATTAGAAGAAATCTCTAGGCTAGAAATTGAGTTCAATTAGATTTGGATATATAGATATATGCATTTGCTAAAGGCCAATGGAGTGGTGATCACATATCCCCCTAGAAGAAAGAGAAAACACAAGGTAATTGATGAGTTGGGGTATGCTTATTGTTTGGGAAAGAAAATAAATATTGTGGAGGCTAAGGCTCTTGAAGATGATTGGGGACCACCCTCAACAAATATAAATTGACAACAGAATATTCGAGAGTAGTCACATGAACTTGATCAAGAAGGAAGCTCAAAAAAAGGTTAGGATGTTGAACCCACTAGAGTCACAATTTAAGAACATCAAGGTATTGAAAACCTTGATATCTTAGAACAACATGAATTGATCACATAGGAGAGTCATATTGAAAAGAAAGAATCCATGAGCAGAAAGATCAAAAAGAAAAGAGACAAGAAGAGGTAAGGCCAAATGAAGACATACCTAATTGGTTGGACCAACAATTGTCTCCACCATTGTAGGTACAATTGGTGCTTCTAGATTTTAAAAGTATAATGCAAGAGATGAAAATACCAAGGCCTAAGGCCAAGGGAAGAATTAGACACACTGTTAGGAGAAATGAAGATGGTGGGAAGGTTCTCCAGGTAGCCACTCCAATTTGAGAAAAGGATAAACATGAGGTTACTACCCAAGATTATCAAATATGAATAATTAACCTAGGGAACTCATCACAGGAGCAACAACTAGAAGAAATGAGGATGAATTTAGAAGAAAATGTTGCTCGTATGAGGAAAGATAAACAAAAGAAAAGGGAGTTGAAGGAGTGTATAGATCACATGAAAAAATTCATCAAAGCCATATAGCTCAACCAAGTTAGTCTCTGATAGAGTTGTCTCCTAATCTAATGCTGATGACAAAAGAACAAGTGGATGCAATCAAAGGCTTGAAGCACAAAATGAGTGTGTTCAATGACTAGATAGGAAGATTGATGTAACATGGTACAGCATATGTGTTTACATCATGTAAAGAAGCATCCAACTATCTTAGAAAGTCTAAAAGAATATTAGCTGAATGTAAAGATCGCATGGAACAAAATGATATAGATCTACGACGATTGGAGTCTGTTCAAAATATAGATGCCCAGTTATTGCTAGCGGAGAAGGTGGTAATGGAATAGGATGTTACAAAGTTAAAGACCTAAAGATTACAATTGATTTAGGAGAGATATTCACTATTGCAATGTATGAAAGAGTTGGAAAAGATGGTAGACAAGGACTTAGACCTCATGGAATCGTTGACACAACTTATTTGTGATCAGGACAATTTGGGACACGATGATGTTGAGGTAAAATCATTCAGATTTTGTTTTGAAAAAGTGATTAATGAACCTATTTAGTCATTAAATCGAGAAGCCATAGAAGAAATGATCAGGTATCAAAATCACATGGGAAGATATGAGATTGATGTGATATCGAGAAATGAAGCTATGATAGATGTGACAAAAGAGTATGCATGACAAAAATTTAGTTGGAAGATAATGCAAAATATCCCAAGTGAGGATATAAATTAGGTGTTGATGGCTTTCAGAGAATATAATGTCAGAAAGGGAGGAGACGAGTCTACAGAGGAAATATTTGAAGGCTAATAGTGGGTAACTAGGAAGAAGGAAGAACTAGGTTTTTTGATCAGTTGGTAGAATTGCAAGTTTTTCTTGGCTTTCATCAACAAATATTTTTTCCTAGAATTAGAACTAATCATCAAGGTCAAGAATTTTGAAGGGAAGTGCCAGTGACTTATTCTCACATTCTGAAGAGTAAAGAAATCCTGATAGATATTTGCCCATGATTTTGATGTAGAGCAGGGAGGAAATTGTACAATAAACACAATTCAATCCTTTTAAATAATTTTTTCAACCCTTAAAACCCTAACTCTTTCCTACTCAATTCTACCAAATTTCCCTTGTAGCCATCCAACTAGTGGAATTTGTGCATATCTCACAAACTACTGAGCATTTCAAGAACCCATTAGGGTGAAATTTAACATATCTCAAGACCTCATACACTTACTTTGGAACAACACCTCTTAAACTAAAATTGAACACTGAATAGGGCTCCAATTAGCCCACTTTTACAAAGCAACTCTATCTGGCACGACTTTCCAATAGTAAATTCCTTTAGATAGTCTTGTATCAGGACACAAAATGTCAGAATCCACCATTTCCATCAAGAGAAATGCTTACTAAGGCACCTTAATACCAGACCCTTCCTTTACAAAAGTTTGACAAGGGTTTATTGAAACTCCATGTTCCAGGCTTCTTCCTATCCAACCAATGCCTCAATCACCTTTAATTATGTCTACACAAACTCAATCAACCTTCAAAAGTTGCTTCCCCAAGGTTTACAATATTTTCCACCCTTAAACTTTTCACCAAAAACTCTTCAAATTGCCAACTAGGGTATCACACCAAACCTCTCTACTCACCTCCCCTAATCCTAGAATCATGCACACACTAAGGTTACACTCAAGTGATCCATTCCATCAAGTTATAGGAAGATACAGTGGGTGGAATGGCTTAGGAAGTCATTTTAAATAATCAAAACCCCCAAATAGGTTGTTGCAGACCCGTTTAGAGAAATTTTCCCACCAAACCTTTAATAATTGATGAAATCAAAGCCCACTAAAACCAAAAGGATCTCAACACAATCTCCTATCAAAATAAAAAAATATTTTATCAATTACTTACATTACGGGTTCATATGATGCTCTGCAACAGGAAGATTTCCTTAATGCAATATAAAAAAGAGAGTTTTTTTTATTGAATTCTTCTCCAAAAGTGAACAATAGGACTTGCCTCAAATTTCAGAGGCATTTTTAAACTCTAATACCTAAAAACCCAATTGAATCAACCTCCACAAACCAACTTTTAAATATTTGACCATTCCAATATTCCTCTACTTGACATTTTTCCCACTTTTACAATATTGCACTTTTTACAACTTTTGAAAACAATAATAACTTTAAAAAACATGAGCATGACCCTACTATGACTCAATTACATAACCAATGGTCTATTATGACCTTATTCAAATGGAGAAATGGCTCAAAACACCTAAGACTTAACAAATAACCTTGATTGTTCAAATGTGCAAAGAGAATGAACTTGGTGCCCCTACACCATACACCCAACCTAAAAGAAAACATCAAGTCCCTTGAGGAACTTCAAAAACATGCTATCTTTT